>JBBPUA010000507.1:0-16549 GCA_038094355.1 Afroboletus lepidellus | reverse complement strand
GAACATCCTCGAGGAGTTCGCGTTATCCGTGGGGGACTGCGATCAGGCCTGAGATAAGTAGGCCTTGCCAAGTGGCTGATTGATTAGCACGCAAGCTTCTCGATGCCAAGCGTTGGCACGGAATTAATGAACGGGTGGGCATCGAAACATGTACGGAACAGGCGGCTGATCTGTGCCAAGAGGTTGGTATCCGCCTCCAGAAAACAGCTGGTACGCACCGTTTGTTGTGATAATGCCCCTGTTTGGATGTCGACGCGGAGGAGAAAAGGAACCTTGGAAGTGGGGAGTGATTCCCTATCTCGCTCATCATTCCCCAAAAGAAACATCTATTCCCAGCGGAAGCAATTCATGCCATCTAACCCGTCGCTTGACCGAAGTCGCCGTCCGGAATAGAGCAAGATAATGATCGTTAAACCCCAAAGGTTGGTGCAGCCAGTCTGTGACTCTGCATTACAATTGTGTTCTGGATTTGTAACCGCTAAAAAATACTCGTCAACAAGGTCTGGTGGCCTCTCCATACTAACGATGACATTTCCGGACTGTCGATGCTCCAGTGTTGTCTACGCGTCATTTGTCCTGAGTCTCTTATTAAGGGAAGTAATCCTGAGGTTGCGGTGAGGATAGTCCCCACCACCATGTGCCCTTTCAACGCGTTGAATGATGAGCCTCTCACATCACCTAAGCCGACGGTGTAAACGAGCGAAGACCGCCACTGATGTAGGGGCCCGAAGTATAACGATCAACGGCCGACATCGAGTCCATTCCGAAATCTACCTTCCCGTCGAATTAGCGGACGCGGATTAGTGAACACCGGGGGGCGACGACTGACCGATCCAACTGTGATGTTCCCATGGCCTTGGTACCCGAGCCAAGCGTTTCTGACCGGACCGCATTTCGCTTCAAGGTACGTCCGGTGAGTTCACTACGCGATAGATAATCAATCCAATGCTGACGGCATCGCGCGTGTGCTGAACAGACTGTTACCCGAGTAGCGCTCCACTGCAAGGTACTGCACCCGGCTGACAGGCCGCATTGGTGTGCGGCACACGTCACTTGCCGCGAAGCGTCGAGACAGGAAGGTACACACGCTACGTTCTACGGCCCCTTCATTTTGCCATATGCATTCCCTGTCTATCAGATGGCGATTTTTCCAACGAACAACCGATGTAGGCTGGCCACACCGGCTGAATATGGCGATATTGTTGGGGCTTACTGATGACGCGAGGTAAGGAATGATACTCATCCGTGAGACAGAGATAACGATATCGTCTGTAGGAGGCATACATGCACGCATTCTTCAAGAATCTGAACAGTCCGTAGCGCTACGCAAAGTCTGTTACAAATACAGCAATGTGATGGGATAGAACAGCACAAAGTTCAGAAGCGTCGCCATTCAGAATGAAGGTTGAGCGGTCATTTCCCGGTGGCAGGCGACAGAGGTGAGAGTGTAATTACGGCGCCAGGTGATAAGGTGGGATCCTACACCGCGGGACAACGCGCATGGGTCAGACAGGAGGTGGTTTAGGTTAAGGTTCTAGAAGAGTGTGGCTCACATGCGTCAGAAACTGCATACCACTCACTCGGGAAAGCATCGGCCGATCATGTGGTATGCGCAGGTGGTGGAGAGGTAGGCTTCAACGATGCATTGCGACGGCGTGTGATCAACTGCAAATCACACCAGAGAAAAATGGCTCACTGGGCAATATGGGGGTGGACTACGACCTCCTTGCGAATAGGTATGAGCGCCCTGCTCCTGCAACCCAACAGCGCTTCGCACTTGACCCGGAGGTCCGTACATTTGCACCTGTCCTGGAGGCATGGTAGTCTGCACAGGTCTCTGCAGTTGGTCTGGAGGTGAGTATCCCTGCTCCCCGTCGAAATGTGGAACTTGTCCTGGAAGCCAAGTCCTCTGTGGGTGGTACCATCCAAGATGAGGCGCACTAGCTCCGTATGGCGTTCCAATTGGCTGCTGTGCTTGCCATGACGGTGGTAGCTGTGGTTGCTTTGGAGCATCTGATGTCATGATCTTGGCTTTGGCTCTGCGACTGCCACAACGACGACAAGCCATCATCAGCAAGCCGAGGAGGATGAGCAAAAGCAATGTGGCGCCTGCATAGACAGTAAGTATCCACAACTAAACGTTCAGACTAAGCGGGACCTGACCGATTGCAATTCCAGCGATCCGCCCAGGTGAAAGCCCAACGTACAAAGTGTAGTACATTCTGTTTGCATCTGGGCCTGACTGGGGGTTTACGCTGCTCAGCTTGGTGGTCATAGTGGAATGAAGGTGCAACGGCGTTGATTGATGAGCGGAGAAGGGTGTACAAACTGGTGGCGGAGCACTAGGGGGTGGCACATAGTCAGCACAGCCTCTCCTAAACATCTTATCCGTCGATCGGCGGCGCAGTACTCATTTCCAATCAAGGCATTGCGAGTGTTGTGTCATCTACACGGTGCAGCGTGAGGATCTGTCTCATCTCGTGATGATGGCGCGTAATAACAGACTAGGCTTGGTTTGTTTGGTTTGAGACGCAAGGTGAAACGAGCCCCAGTCAGTTTTCTCCTAGCAGATTGGAGGCTATTATTAACAGTCGATGTCTAGACGATCGGGCATAAGTACCTCTGAAGACTTCGTCAGTGAGAATATGAAGTAGAGACCTTCGTATTTCTAGGGATTGGCAATGAGCGAAAATGAACAAGCCCTGTTGAAGTTTAATAGTGTTTCGTAAATTAAAATAGCTATGATTTGCAAAAGAGATCGTCGGAGAGTCAGATGTCACTCCTGTTCGGCCGCTACTATGTAACGTTCAACAAGTTGCGGTGTACTCTCAGGATGACTATACCCCTTGTGCTCGTCTAGAACGGTGGGTACCTTGAGGAGCATCTACAGAGGGTACAAGATTGAACGTTTGAACGCTGGACGACGACAGACGAATCTACGGGAGTAGCCGGTCCTTATTTGGACTCCGTCGTGATTTTGCTTACCAAACTCGGTATGATGCGCATGTAATTGAACAAGGTCAGGGTCATTGCGCTCGTCGTTACACAAGGACACGGGAAAGGTGGAAATGCCAAATAGAAAAAGGAACAAGCATACCAAATGGTAAATCAAGTAGCTGGCAACAAACAATGCATCAAGATTCAAGAGCAGGGCCGATCCAGCATCTCACCACTCAACACAGCCAAATGCTGTGGTATTTGTGTAACTGCTTGCAGCTGCTCGCAACGCCTCTCTGCCTCGCCTAACTTCCGCGTCAAGTCCTGTTAAGCATGTTATCAATGGAGCAGAGGGACATAAAACGAAATACCCACCTGTTGCATCATCTCATGGGTTTGTATTTTCGCTGCTAGCCGTTCTAATTCCTGTCATGCAAAAGTATTTATTAACAAGGGAAACCCATTCGATAGAATACCATTCACCTGCTGTGCCGCCTGGTGGGCCCTTTGCTCCTCTTCCAACCTTTGTTGCCATTCCTGTGAACAAAGGTTCCATTGTCTACATGTGAGAGCCATTGCACAAAGTGCCCACCTGTTGTATCTCTTGGTTTCCCTTACGTCGCTGCATCACTCTGTCCCACTCGACAATGTAATCTTTACAAATGTCTGAAAGAGTATGCGTCGCGAGCATGGGGAGGTTAAGACGGCACCGGCCACGATCTAAGTGTTTGATGCACACTTCCTGGTGCCCAGGGAAGAGCTTTTTGCAGGCTTCGAAGACCATATCTGCATACCAATAGCAATTATATTCGTACAGGTTGTAGTTTGGCTGGTGCTTGCTGATAACAAGCAAGAGGGCCGAAATTTCGACTGCGGATGGAGGCTGAGAAGTGAAAGAGGACTCTGGAGAGCTGTATTTGAGAACACAAAGTTTATCATGCTCGCCGAATATCCTTGAAAGATACGTCTCTGGATTACCCGGTTGGCCCATGACGTGTACCCTGTCAAGCGCCTCCGTAGGTTCTTTACCGGACGCAATGCTTGGTAGCACGATGAAGGAAGACTGTGTCAAATCTTTTACGATACGGTCCACGGCGACCACAGCCAGAGTTACTGGATGGGTGTGATGAGAAAAATACAGGACAAGGAATTCATGACGCTTGTCATTCTTCATCTTGCAGAATTCGATGTGCTTCAGCTTGCATGACCCAGCATCTTCATCCCGAAGCATATCATGCCACGAGAGTGTCTCGAGCTGATAATCGGTACGTGCGAAGAGGCCTGTTACGTAGGATGGTGGTAGGGACATAAATCGACGAAAGAGCGCAGTGAGATGTTGATGAGTGCTGGAGAGGATCAGCGCGAGGACCATGGCTGGTTGGCAAGGGTTCAAGTTGACTAGGGTTATTGTCAGTGGGGCAGGGCGCGTGCAGGTGGATACCTAGACCACCCCCCGATCAACGCTTCGGAGTTTATGTGCGAGAAATGATTCACAGTGAGCCAAGGCAGTCTTGAAGCTAACCAGTGACTATTAGGTTTCGGGTTTCTGCCGATGGCAACTCGTCTCGCGGGCCTCTATTGCCTCTCAGCATGTTGACAACAAAACTGGATGATGCTTCACAATATTTAAACATATAAAAAGTCACTCACAACTCCGGCATGTATATGTACCTCACCAACTGCTGCTCTCAGCCAGTTGCGTTCACTCGATACATTTAGCGCTCGTATCCATGAGATATCCTAAATGAATGGGACCCCAAGGACCACTTTGAATCCGTTCGGGCGCCACATTGCGCCTCATACGCATAGGACTATGGCGTGATTTCCTTCAACGGACTTACTCGCAAGTTCCCACGTATTCAATGTACCCCCGGGCAGGATCGGAAAGTGACCGTCGTGGCTGCGGTAACATGAAGCAGCCGACGAAAGCAAAACCTCACATTCTGTGCCAAAAATTTTCTTGCTCCCCATTAGAATCACGTTAGCGAGGCTTTGCCGAGCATAACGAGATGCTTTGAAAGCATCATTTCGCACCGTGACTGTTCTCTGTTACAGTCATTCATGGTGACCCTGTATGCTATGGGGCTTATACAAGGGGGAGCTTATTTGGTTCTACCCTTGGTTTTCCACTTGACCATCCTTTCAGTTACCGAGGTATTCCTCTATTAGGCTCGATGTTCGGCACTTTCATCCCCTCCCTGTTTACCATATCAGATTAATTCATGTTCAAGAACTTGTGCTATGTTTATCTGATCAAGCTGGGCTGGACGAAGGCTTGGAAGGCTCTGTTAAATCCCATCTTACGGATTAGCCTGATCCATCTGGACGGTAAATTGCCAAGATTCTGTGAAGGTCGGGTTGAACTCATACCCCTACCGCGACTAGTACTCACGACATTGGACAACATAATAATACAACTCACAATATTAGCAATGAAGGCGTCGCCAGTCGACTCAGTCGCGCAAAGTTCAAACTCGTCTGCCTGCGACCCTTCCACCGGGATCTTGAGCGATTCTCGGGTCAGCACAAGGAAATAGCGATGAGGTTCGCCGGGTTCGCCATTCCGTCATACAACCGGGTTCGAGGTGACCTAGTCGCAGATGCTTGGCCTGATGGAAGAAGAATTCAGGACGCCGACCAAGTTCCCCGGCACGGTGTTATGCATTAAACCCGATCAACTCTTTCCACCCCCTCAAACCCGAGATCGTTGGATCAGGCAGCTCCGAGCGCGTTCTGATTGCCGACATGTCGAAGAGAGACGCGTCTCTCTGACTCCATTTGGAAGCGACTTGAAAAATTAAGTTGCGGGAGAAAGACGCCTGGATTGTGGTGTCCATTGGATGGCGCGATCCCCGGATGGGCTGCGATTGCGACATCGCCGCAGGTCTTTGTGTCGTCGTAAGCCTTGCGGTCGTTCGTTGTAGTTGTAGGCGCGGCTGTCTCGGACTCTCGGACCGGCTTCCACACTGCTTCCCAATCTGTTGACGATTGACGCCAGGTCGCCAAGTCGACGCTGTAGAAGGGAACTATTTCCTTGACTATGGACGAAGCCTCTGATCGAGAGAGAACCATGAATGCGTGTGACCCATCCCGGCTGAGTGCTGAGTGCTGAGCTCTCGACCGACGTAGAGCATAGTATCACCAAACGTGCCATCAGAGGGATACGCACATTAGCAGTACGCACTCATGCTGTCTGCTGAATCGCGCGCGAGGCGCTCATCCAAGCCGCCATCCAAGGTACCGAGGTTCACATCCAAGGCTGGCCACCCCGACGTGACGCTTCTCCAGCTAAACAACACGCCTACTTTCGTCATTCCAACTTCCGCGTCGGCGCAGCTTTGATGTGCACGGACGGCACCATCTTCAAAGGTGCCAGTGTCGATAACGCGTCCTACGGTGTGTTCTCCGAGTCCTATTTCATCCGCAAATCGACTGATCATCGTATATTTCGCAGGTGCGTCGACATGTGCGGAACGGTCTGCGATCGTGAATGCGATCGTGAGCCCTATCTTCCACATCCGACCCATTCTCCCTGACACAAACCCATGCCCTTCCGTCGCCATCAGAGCGAGGGCAAGCAGGAGTTTAGCGCGCTCGCCATCACGTCGTGAGTTTACGCGCTCCAATATCTTTCCGATTATCCAGACCACCAGGGACGTCGTCACTCCAATCTCGCCCTGCGGCTTGTGTCGCCAAGTAATCCATGAATTCTGCCGCGCCGACATGCCCGTGTTGCTCGTGCCAGGGGATTACCCTCGCAAGCAGGGCGACGGCAAAGTGCTCGCTGGAGGTGGCGTGATCCAAGTGATGTTCGGGATACTATTGCCTCTGAGTCAGGGCCGGGGCTGGAGGGCGGGACATAGGTTTCAGGAGTTCCACGCTTAAAATAGGGTCGGCGCGGCGCTTGCATGTCCCTCGTTATTTTCTCCCTAGAGCCAAAATACCCAGGCATCTTCCTACCCGATCTTAGTTTCCAGAGCATCTCCCCTTTCCTGGTCCACCAACACCGGACGATCGCGATCATGACCTCCAACCCATGCCAACCGCATCCGAAGAAACTGCGCAACCCACGTTAACGCAAGCAACACCGGCACCTCGACCAATGGCCCAATCGTCGCTGCCAATGCCTGATCAGATCCCACGCCATACACTGCAATGGCTACAGCAATTGCCAGCTCCTGAACAGAAAAACGAAATCAACAAACGAAGGTGCATGACAGGAAGAAGGGACGGATACAAAGTTGTTGCTCCCAGCCGTAAATGCTTGTACCACCGCCATCTCGTACTCAAAGGTTGTCTTCGTTGAGTTTCTGCGCCGAGCTTCTTTGCGGAAGAGATAATATACGAAGCTGAATGCAGATGTCCACATGATGACAAAGTAGAGTATCATTGGCACAAAGACACGAAAGACAGGGCCAATGTTCTGTACGATGTGGTGTCCTTGGTAGGCGAACATGACGACGACGGTATATAAAAGACCCAGCAGTGCGAGTGGGGAGAACCGTGGAAGGAACACGTCTTGAAGGAACTGTTTCGAGACGAAGCGCATAATAGTAAACCGGGTGATCACCCCTGCCACAAGGGGGATTCCCAAGTACTGTGAAACTTGTCATTAAATCCCCACCGACGATGATAATATGGGCGTACGATCAGTACCGAGATTGCCACTGCGCCATACTCCAGGTGCAATGATTTGCTCGATCCAATTACGTTGATGAAGAACACCGCATACGGCGAGTACAGTATAATCTGCAATACCGAGTTTGCAACGACGAGAAGAGCACAGTATTCGCCATCGCCGCCAGCAAGTTGGTTCCATACCATGACCATTGCAATACATCGCGCGATCCCGACCATGATGACACCAGTACGGTAGGTTGGGAGATCCGGTAACGTTGCCCATGCCAATCCAAGCATAACCAATGGACCGAAAATCCAGTTGAGGATGAAGCTGATGCTCATGTGCATCCAGAGCTTTTTGGACAACAAAATGTGACCAAGCGCCTCGTAGCGAACTTTGGTGAGGATGGGCCACATCATGACGATGAGGCCAACTGCGATAGCTAATGGAAACGGTACTTGGTCGTTTTGCATACTCCGGGAAAATGAATGGGCCACTTACGGACAGAAACGCCGTCGAATTGCACAGTGTCAAATGCAGGCTGCACCCCGGGCACGAACTCGCCAATGAGTACACCAACCACCATGAATATGAGGATGAGTGGCGTGAGCAGTCGGTCAAGGATACTAAGCCTTCCGAATAAGACTGCAACCTGGTCAGTAACCGTCTTCGTCTCGGGCGTATATGGGACGAAACCTTTTGGGGCACTTGTGACGACTGGATGTTCATCGACCCTGTCGAGTGGATGTGACGCGCGATTGCAGTTGTCCTCAGCTTGAACTTGGTTGTCCATAGCGGCTCTGTTGGACAGGTTGACGGAAAGTGGGATGCATTCCTCGTGGCCTTGACACCCCGTTCCTTGTGAACATTAGTAAGCGTGGGGACAGGCCCAGCATTATTGGATGTCGGACGTCCAACACAAGGAGCGCTGAGCCTTGAGAAAGATTGTCCAATGACGGTCCGCATGTCGTTCGCATGGTTGTCATCCAAGAACGGGCGTTTTTTCACATGGAAAGGAGTCGTATGCTCTTCTGTTGTGGTTTCTTAGGCCTTGGGCTTTAAGCTTTAGGTCCTAGGTCATCATTGATTCCCACGACCTGTGCGGTCCTCCCCGGAACGGCCGATTAAACGTTATTCAGTGAGAGTTTCGCGATTCTCCCCTTCCAGATGGCAGATCAAGCCATAAAGCAGCCCTCACAAATTCTGAGACTTAACCCTACACAACAGTTGCTAGCCCATACACCGGATTGTGGCGGTCACGTGACAGGGGGTGTGCCAACTTAGATTTGTTTGCGAGTCGGAACTTGTGCCTGTTTCATTCACCTTCATTGCGCCATATCAGCACGTCGTCAAGACCCCCGTTCTTCCATGTATGTGGGCAGTTTGCGCTACCGTACTTGTATGACATCCCTGTAGGGTCGAAACCCTCCGAATTTTAGAGTCGACGGCAGGGTTATCATACGTGCGGGGCTCCCGCATCGTTCTTGCCGCTCGAGATCGTGTTCGACATCAACGAGCCTAGGACACGAGAAACCTGACGATGTGCAGGTTAATTGAACCTCGGTGAGTTGAAACTGAGGCTCACCAATTTGGGGTCCTTTTGGTGTGTGCACCTTTCGCAGCATAGGGTTTGGTCAGCCCCCACCGACCGCGCAGAATGACATGGTGGAGTCTGTATGGGAGGTATGCGTGGCACACTAGTATACAACGGACTGAAGCACGTCATTCTTATACAAGGTCCCTGCCGACGACAGTTGGCGCTTCCGCTCGAGTTGACTATGTGCGGGGTCAGACAAGAGCTCGGATTATGCATGATCTAGCCCATTTTGTAGTGACGTCATTGTTAAGTCAGACCGACAATCCCAGTATTTAGGGGTTTATCATGTTTTCAGGGCACGTCGAGATGGTGTTAAACTGTTTGGATGCTCTTGAGGTGAAGCTGAATGACATCATTATGGAACAGACGAATCGCGAGACATCTTGGAGCTTCTATTTTTCCATCCGGCAAAAGTAACCCAGTTGGCGCGAGAGGTGACGCAGGAGGCAGAAGCTGAAATTGCAGATCTCCACTCCAGATTGAAGAAGATCTATGCACGAGTTGACATGGATGTATGTGGCTACCTTTGACTTTGGTCGCCTAACCTTGTTTGCATAGCGTGAACCAGGTCGTCGTATGATTCTAGTCGCAGTGCTGCTCCCGTTGGCGGAAATTGCCTCGACTGGCATGTGCGGTGTTGCCATTTTTCCTGAAATGAACACTACTCAAGAAGAGGGGGTCCGGATCGTCCATCCTGTCTCCGGATTCGAACTGTGGTTGAGCGGCAATGCCAACTATGTGGTTGTTGCCTATGATGATGATACAATTCCATATATTGTCAACTGATGAACTGCTAATGGCACTGCCAGGATTCTTGCTCCATAGTGCCACTGTATTCTGAGACAACGCGCTCAAAATTGCGCAGGGTCGCTTGTTCTTAATCCAAACGAAACCCCAGAATTCCAAGCAACCCTTCAAAAGCTTCAAATCCCATATCCCGAAGGCTGTTTGTCAGGCAGTTGCATTGCTGAGTGTGTCAGTACTGCGTACCTTTTTCACCATCCAATTATTGCCCTGCAGACTTGACGAGGTCCCGGGCCGATTCTGTCTATCCGATGGGCAAATATGGCACTTCTATGTCTTGAAGGAGGAAAATGGGGTGCTGACGTACTACGAATCGGTCCCACACTTGTTGTGGAAAATACCGAGTTGCCATTGCGTGAGTTGATACAGGTTGCTTGTGAATGGGTCAGTGTTCTTGCATACTTCTTGCTATATACGCTCTTTTCACCAATTTTATATTTTAGTTGAGACCCACCAAAACGGACCTATTTGTGTTGCAATAGATG
Source organism: Afroboletus lepidellus (assembly GCA_038094355.1). NCBI lineage: Eukaryota > Fungi > Basidiomycota > Agaricomycetes > Boletales > Boletaceae > Afroboletus > Afroboletus lepidellus. The sequence continues at coordinate 6,105 of JBBPUA010000507.1, read as the reverse complement.
GAAGGATGTCTCCTAGTGACTAGTGACAAATGTAGATGTTGCCTTCAAGTTTTTTGATCATTGGTCTCCCTTTGTAATTGATCAGGACGAACATCCCTGGAGCGGGGCATGTATGGCGACGCAAGCTCAGATGGTCCCGAGGTCACGTGATGGCTCACGATATGGTCCCTCCGACGGCGGTTTAGTCCGTGTATGTCTCCGCTACGTCCCAGCATCGCGTGGAGTATGCTTCATTCGCGGTGGCATTCAGAACTTGATTCTGTTTCGTTCATGTTCATGCGCCATGCCAGCATGTCGTCAAGACATCCCTTTCCGTTCCCTCCTTGCACGAACCCGACACCTCACGAGATCTTTCACCTCCCACGCAGTGCATCACAGGATGAGATAAAGACGCGATGTGAGTGCCATGGTTGCCTCGCCTAACATATGCTCAATGCTTCCCCAACCAAGATTACGAGCTCGTCAAGGTGTACCATCCTGACGCGACCCATGTCCAGCACCACGTTTTGCCTTCTGTACGTACTGCGCAATTTCGTGCTATCACACACGCGTATGGCGTCCTTCGTGGTCGAAACTCTCCGAATTCTAGAGGCGGTGGCGCTTGGCACTATCGTGACGAAGCTATCCGTGCGGAGCTCCGGCGTCGTTCTCGCCGGTCGAGTACATCAACGGCAACGGCTGCCGACAACCTAAAACACGGGAAACCTGACGATGCGCAGGTCTGGTATACTCTCGTCGCATTTGTATTCGTCGGCGTGAGCTTCTCTACCCACCTACTCACCGAGGTCCAATTGACGTTCACGCCAAACTTTTCTTTCTTTGCCTCGGCGTTGTCAGATTATCGCAGCGTTGGGTTCGATCAGCTCCCACATGGACCGTGTGGAACGACATACACAGTCAGCCGCTGCCAACCTCGCCCAGGCTCGCGCAGAAGCTCAGACCCATGGCATGGAACGGCGGAGAAAGATACGAGCGCTTGTCAGGTCTTTCCGCGGCGGAGAAGAGGCTGCGAACGGAGGCGGGTATTCCGAGAAGTGGCAGGATGGTCTACGTGGGGGGACGGTCCCAGAAACGATGTCGAAACTAGATCGGACATAAGGCGGGGGAAACGGTCTTCTATGCCCCGCCACCCCGCTCCCGACCAATCGGGGCGTGTCGGCAGGTTCTAGACCCAGCAGGAAATTGGTCGACATCCTGAAGCACGAGATGGGTGGCCCAACTTTCACTTTTTGATCGGCTGGTACCATCAGAATTCCCATCACTAGAGTTGACAGCTCGTTCTACCGAGGGGCGTTTCTCACATCTTTTGAGTAGCACCTTGCAATGTGAGAGATCAAGTCCGGAAATCATGCATCTCTATGAAACGTGATGCACGTGGGACGCGGCGAACACAAAGCGTTCGTGATGCGCAAAGCTGTGTGCATGGTATTCAAATCAGAGTTCCATTCTACCTGCGACAGTTTTTGGGTGTTTAGCCGAAGCAGCCGTTTGATCTTTATATTGTGATTTGTTCTTGACGACCTACCAACGCTGCGGGTGTGGAGGGGAGATCATTTTCATCGGCTGTTTTCGGCCTAGAGGATCAGTCAATCTAACCCCATTCGAAGAGCAGGACTTACATACTAGGCACTAATGTGGTCCACAAGACTTGTTGAGAGTACCAGTTGGACAGCACAAAGGGTTGATGCAAATATCGGTACGACTTGATTCGTCATGAGCTGATCTGTATCATTGACAACTATTGTCCGGACAGGCCGGGCTCTCAATACAAAGATGTGGAGACGACTAGCTCCGTTCCATGTGTTCGGATGGCGCTTGGTGGTGGAGGTGCGCTCATTACGAGGTCGTCCCTGCTCACCACGCTGCGAGCTGCCAATGGCGTACCTATCAATATTCTGCCCTTCCTATTCCCATTCGGAGGACCATTTGCCTTAGGTTGGTCTGCGTGCTGTAAGCAAGTTCATATAAATTCAGGTTCAGCCAACATGGCCATCCACCGTGGCTTCCCTGCTGGTGTGCTCATTCCTTCTTGCTGCAGCCCGCAAGCTCTGCGGGACCGAAAGCTTGCCGTTGTCTGCGTGACGTATTGACCAACAGCCCGACCGATCAGCGAAGTATTTCTCACTGTCAGTTAGTCTTTCCCAGCGCCATGCCGGTACGATTAACGATTCCCGCAGGTGCTGTTTTTAGACGCATATAGAGGTCGTTGGCCACCTCTTACCGCTGCCATGTCTACCAATGGCACGAGCACCGGCGGAACGTCGTCCCCTTCGACGGTTCCACCGGCAGCGAGCGCCAACGCCATCATACACCCCTCGCTCAATTCCATCATGATTGGACATACCTTCTTGACGCTTCTCCTGCCTCTCTTGATTGCATTGTTCTACTTTTCCACTCCACAGAGCCGCCGTCAGCCCATCTTTATCCTCAACGTCACCACGATCGTCCTCGCTTTTACTGCGGGTGCAATGATTGACGCGTTTGCAGTGCGTTAGGACGATGTGCAGCTAGTTTGTCACTGAGGACGTTGGCAGATTCATTCCATATTGTCTCCTCGAAACCTATGGCCTCCGTCAGTACGTCATACCATCAATTGGTGGTTTCATTGACGTATACCTTACCTTGTGATCGCCTCACCAGGTAAATATCGCCATCGGAATCCTAGGCGCTTTCCAATCCATCCTCGTCGACCTCACCCTCCTCGCTCGCCTCATTTCCGTCCACCCACTCGTTCACCTCGGTCTCATCCGGTTCGCCCTCTTGACCTCCCTCCCAATTCTCCTCAAGATTGCTCGCGTCGTCAACATGGTCGTTTTCATCAAAGTCCTAGCGGCCGCTGCGCAGGGACCTCTTGGTCCTGAAAAAATCGCCATCGTGTGGGCAACGACGCCCTACCTGAAAATAGAATGGTCCGCCCAGATGATAGACAATGCGTACGTAAAATATTTTCGAATCGACGGGTCTAAAATATCGTGGCTCTTTCGGGGCAGGTACGCTACGTTGGCGTTCCTGTGGACCATCCGGGACCGGGGAGATAGACAGGGCGTCACGAGCAACATTCATCCGAACAGAGGTACCCAGTTTACATCCTCGGTCTATACGCGTTGACGAAACACACGCGACAGTGTCGTTTACGCAGCGCATGCGCATCCTCTCGCGTATTGCCCTCTCCAACTTTATCATTCCATCCCTCTTTTCGCTCGCCCAGCTCGTCGTGGTGTATCGCAACGTGAACGTGTTGATTGTGAACGAGGTCGTGCTCGTCAACACCATGCTCGCGGTGTTTGGTGTCGCGTTTGCGACCGTGTGGGCTGGCAACGCGAGGAAACGCGAGGCAAAGGCAGATGAGTGGGAGGATGCGCAGAAGGAGGAAAGTCCTATTGGGAAACGACGGAGCCCTGGGTTTGCCGTCCCAGGACTGGGATCGTGGCGCGTCGCGAGTTCACCGCCTGGGTTGGGGAGCACCGGGATAGGATCCGCACCGAAGGAAGGGATCACATCGGAGAAAGTGGATGGACGAGGTATGTCCTAATCGAGATGGGCCTACGTTGGTCTTGTTCGACTTTAGGTATCTTGGTAGATGTGGCTGGATCGAGCGGGCTTTCGAAGTCCAGCTCGAAATGAGTATTTGGAATGCACATTTTGATATCATGACCTACTACAGTGGTCTTCCTGTTATGTATTCTACATCTCCCAAAAATGACGCTATAGCCACACAGTGGTCACTGGTCTCCTGAAGACCTCTTTGGTGCGGATGGTCAGGATTTCTCTAGTTTCGACCTTTTCCCATTTCTTATACGGGCTGTAGATGCCGGTCCCAAGGAAGAAACAGACGTATTGCCTCCCAGCTTCAACTTCGGCCATGCCTTCGCGATCGCCGGTGCCGTCGGTTTGATAGTTAATGATGCCAACAGCCCACTGGGAAAAGAGTGAGAATCTGGTGTCACATACGACTTGGATGTTCTCAAAGAACCTCTTGTTCTCTGAGCTAGGACTAAGCGTGAGGCGCTCGTGCGTCCCCTCGATCGGTTCTCGGTGAATATGGAGCATCATTTCCACCAAGAGAACCTCTAGTTCAAGTCCTTTTTTCGTCGTGGCATAGAAAGGGTAACCAATGCGGAGATCCCGCGGTCGATGCACGAGACGCGCCGCATCCTGCAAAAGCGTCGCGGTGGCGTCGGTCAACGCGCGGTAACCAGACGGGGACACGGGGAACGACGTGGCGTATGGCGAGTGTGGCCCCGCCCAAGCAAAAATCTCCCATTCGCGACAGTCGTTGACGATGACTTCCATAAGACGCCGAAAGGCGCGTTTCCCTTCTCCGTACGCGATGGGCATGCTGATGTCAAAGATACCCAAAAGCGAGTAAGCGACGTCCTCGACGCGGGTGGTCTTGCGGGTGGAGGCCCAGAGCATCTTTTCCCGCACGTGGAGGAGACCGGGGCTGAAGTAGCGGAGGTTCCGCCGGTCGATGCCGGTGATGTCGGAGACGAGGTGCATCATGTCTGGGTTATCCTTGTCGTTGGGGAGCGCGCTGAGCGGGCGCCAGTCTGCGGCATGAAACTTGATGCGTGGGGGAGCGAGAAGCTCTTGGAGGGTCCATCCACGTTGGAACCAGGGGTCGTCGTGGAGGGCGTCGAGGGACGTGGCGGTGGCGAGGAGGACGACGCAGAGGGCGGCGTTGCGGTACCATTTAAACATGGAGCGAATGGCCTCGTCGAGTTCGGCGCTGCTGCGCTTGTCGATGCAGCAGGTGTCGGCCCAGGCGAGGGTGCACCCGTGGGCGTAGGCGGTGGTGCAGAAGTGGCGGAGCTTGACGAGGCCTGGGGCGTCCCCAGCGAGACCGTGTTCGGTCACAGACTGAAAGGTGGGCTCGCCTTCCGAGAGCCAGCGGTGTGATAGGATGGCGTACTGGAGTTTTTGAGCGACGAGACGACGGATCGCATCTTCTCCGGAGCGATGGGGTGAGGCCGATAGCTCTTCTTCGGCGCGTTCCGGTCGGAATATCTGATGCAATTCTTGGCGGTCGACTAGACGGATGCCTGAGGCGTCGATGTGCAAGAGGTGCGTGGGCATGTAATTGAAGACGTGGTCATAGAAGGCGCTGGCGACGTCCGCTGATGTTTGAGACTCCATCGAGGTGAGTCGTCGCTCTTTTCCTTGACGACAATCGACTTACCATCCTTGACAGCGCCAATTAACGCAGGCGCACCTAACCCCCAAACCAGGCTCTATGCTTTGAGATCAAAAGACGGTCGTTCTGGCAATACGAGAGGCATACCTGCTTCTAACGACAAACGAATAGCAATCTCCTCAAGGGCGGTGGTAAAGGATCTCGCCAAGGAAGATAATCGATGGATGACGACGGCTGTACCTTCTTCCTGTGCAATCACCTTTCCCCGAGCCATCTGCAAGGCGAGTGTACACGTCACTGTCGTTGAACCACTATAACTTCGTTTTCCATTTCCATTTCCATACAGTGACATGCCCATTCCTGAAGTCCTCGACATATTCGAGGAGTATACTACGAAAGAAAACATTCCTTCCCGGTTTATCGACCTCGAGCATTCACGCCTCGTAGGCATCGAAGCAATCAGAGACGCATATCAAAGTGACATCGAGTCCATCGAGGAAGCAGATATCGAACGGCGCACGTCGTATACAAGTCAACGCAGGGAGGACGTTATTAGGATGATTGTTAAGGCCGTCGTGAAGTACGCCATCTTGTCACACAAACGGCTTCCCTCAGATCAGTTTCGGTACCAGGACATGGTGTCAGATGCACCGCGGAGCGGTCCTGGCTGGCAGAAGCTGGTGCAGTTTTGCGACATCGCAAGAGGTTCGTTTCAGTGTCGGTTCGCTTGGGCCGACGTAGTTTGCATTGACTTCGCGAATCTTTTGGATCGAGAGGCGGCAACTCAATCCCTGTTCGACTGGTACCGCAACGCCTATGTTTGTATTGCATACCTTGCGTCAGCGTCTGATTCGTTGGACATGGGTCACGACGTGTGGTTCTATCGAGGGTTCACATTGACGGAACTGCTCGCCCCCACGAGGATGAAGTTTTATGGAGAAGGATGGAAGCCGCTCAACAATAATTACGTT
>JBBPUA010000506.1:0-15282 GCA_038094355.1 Afroboletus lepidellus | reverse complement strand
TCATATAACACATACCTAGTGCTGAAACCTAAAGAGGGCGGGGGTGCGACTGATGACTCGGACGACGGTGAGCAACTAATGCCAAATGACGAACATACTGAATGACATGAATCAGCATTCAAAGTGAATGAGAATGAGGAAGGAGAGGGAATGAATGGTGACAGCGGTCCACCAGCAGGCTCAAATACATTCTCAGGCGATGGATCGCCTGGCGGTAGCGGGGAGGATGTTGGTGTGGATACATCTTCACACGAGCACGATGTGGATGTATCTTCACACGATGATACACAGCCCCAGCTTCCGACCGCACAGACCTTCCCTGTTGTCCACAGTGGCAGCGATATATCCCAAGGCTTGTCGCTGCCCGACCGCGCTGTTCAAGGTAGGTGCTTGATCAGTGTCTGAGAGCCTTGATCGCTGAACGATGTATCTTGTCAGATCTGTCAACTTCTGAATACCGTTTTGACAGTCAAGACGATATATCCCTGGTCCCACCCATGTACGACCTTGCGTCTCAACATGGTAGGAACCTTTCCATTGGCTGCATTTTCCGTTGTAATGACGTCTCCCTAGACTTGTCGCACGCTTCTGCTTCTCATCTTGCCACTACTTGCATTGGCGCCTCCGTCTCTATTCCGCATGCCCCGGATCACGTCGTTCCCACTGTCGATCCAGGCAACATATCGTTCTTACAGGATCTCTCCTCAGTTCCTACGACACAAGACTCCCCATACTTATTTGATATCAACGACACTTCGCTTTGGCTAGGCGGGGATTTTGACAACTACCTCGCAAATCTCACAGGTGGTGAAACATATGGAGACCCCAACTCGCTTGTCTTTTCGCCTGTCCAGAGAAGTCCGGTACGCACACAGGGCGATCACTTGATCTCCAAGGAGCATTCTTCGGCTCCATACATTCATTCTCTCCTCATTACTCCCCCGCATGCGAGGCGATTCCTCAATCATGAACCGCTTGCGAGTCAGTCCTCCGATTCTCTGCCCGTCTTGCCAATGGTTCATGAACAGGTGCCGGTGGGAGCGCCATCAGGATCGAGCAACTCAGCTCCCCCACCTCCCTTGCCTGCAGACGATGGGGCACCTACACTTGACTCGGAGAAGGCTGAAGAAGTGCGACGTTCACGATCTGGGCGAGTCATTCTTCCCGCCACCCAGAATGCAGTGGCCAATTCAATTGGAAAGGAGAACGTTCATTGCAAGGCGCGGAAGCGTGTGGTGGAGGACGATGATGCAGGGGCGTCAAAACGCCGTCGTTCCTGATCATTTCAGACTGTCGTTTTTTGATGGTCATTCTTTGATACCTGTAGCTGTGTTTCCCATGAGTAGAATGCCTAGTAACATGAGATGTTATCCCGAAGTCAGTCATGGAGATAGACAAATGAATGATTATATATTCTAGATATTTACTACACAAGGTAGGATGTATTATGAGTGAGGCCTAGTGAGGGACAGCAACTGTACATGATATGTCGCGGCAGTATTCCATCGTGACAGTGTATGTATTGTGAACAGAGACACCGGAGTGGTGCGGCACAGCCGGTACTTGTGTGAGGTGACATATAGTATAGCGACGTGCAGGTGGTGGCAGGGAAGCTCATTGAGTGTTGCGACAACGTGAGATATTATTCCAGGATGCAGCACCGTCACTGTCTTCCTCGTCGGTTGTTATGCTTGGTTGGAGGGTGGATACTACCTAGCATAGTGTGTTGAATTGTTTGAACGGGCCGCATTCGATTCAGTACTTACAGTAAAGTGGGAAGGTGGTGAATTGTATTTTTTCCTGTGCTCCATCGATCATGATAAGCCAGTCACCACGAGAAAGTTAAGTATCTTTGAACCAGAGGGGCCGATGCTGTACCACGGAACAAATCTTTTACTGTCGGCGATAGACAATATGTTAGATATCTCATGGAATAAGGAGAGGGTCACGGTGCAGGTAATACTCACATGTAGACGATGTATCGCAGCGATATATCATTGGAATGGGTTGGAGGGGGTTGTACACAGACTGGGTACATGATGTATCGTCTACGAGGGCCGCTTACAGGATGTCGGACTCAGAGGTCACACGATCGGATATATTGCGTATTGAAGGTAGACAGGGAACATGATGTATCACTAGGATATATCGTGTGGTGGACGGGCAGAGAACATCATGATGATGTATTGCATGATGTATCACTAGGATATATCGTATGCTATAGGTTATGCGATATATCGTGTGGCGGACAGGCAGAGGACATGATATATCGCACAATATATCGAGGTGGATCACCAGCGGGGCTAGGATATATCGTGTACTGTTGGAGGTAGTCACAATAATGAATGTATCACAATTTCAATTGTCACTACACTAACACGATGTATCTATACAGCGTGATCGCCTGTGACCCGATCTTGATATCTTGGCGACGAGGCTTCAGATCCAGACGCGATCACGTTGTGATCATGTGCAAGAGATATCAAAAAGTAAATTAATCAATTACAGGTATAAGGCCTAGCTAGGTGCTGTCCAACTCCCGTGGCAAGGATCTGTGTCAAATTTGAGACGGATGTAGTGATTCTTGCGGGATTATGCACCGCGACAGATATTGGTCGAATGGGTGTAGAATCCCCGACAGATCCCGAGATCCGTAGCAAATTCTTGTCTCACATATTGTCTTTTTCTGCAGTGGATGTTAAACCGGTTATTCGGCTACACCATCTTCTACTTTGTATCCTCATGAAGCTTGACCGCACGAAGGCAAGGCGCCTAACAGATCTGGATGAGTCAGTAATACCAGTGGAACCTGTATCCAGGACATATCGCATCAAGGTTACGATTTACAACCAAGAAACAAAAAAAAGAAAAATTACTCAATCGCAGTGTCAAGAGATGCCAATTTCCGAGGACGGCTGCATATGCGTTCACAGACTATCACTCACAGGGACAAACCATACCCCATGTCTTGGTCGACATAGCATCACCACCCACCGGAGGATTAAATCGCGTAAGCCAACGCACTCAACTTGAATTCGCAGTCAATGATTCCCATACTGTTTTTGTAGTGCTAGTCCCCTCCTGAGACGCTGTTCTGTTCAAAGAGGCGGATGTATAGGCCTGCTTCCGTCAGTTCATGGTTTGCGACGAGGCCACTGCAATGAAATGCGAGTGAGCTGCCTGCGATGTTACCATTTGGGCCACGTTACACACCTTCAAGGTCCAGCTCTGACAACGGGGGAGAGAGATTGTTGGAAGCTGGCAATAGAAGTGCTAGCAAGCAGGACAGGCCCTACAATTCATTGCATCGAATCAAGGGGTGCCATCGATGTCACTCGCCGTACTCACCGTACTCGTAGGTGTGCTTGATGCATCTGATGGTGATGCCATCCACACCTATGCAAGCGGTACATGCTCGGATCATTTTGGAAGTATCAAAGTTGGACAGAGATATTGTTTGTGGATGTCAAAGTGGTAGAAATCGGAATTCCCGCAAATGTACACAAAGACAGAGGTGGCATGACTATCCTTCATACATCATAAAAAGTGTCAACCAAGTGATGAGACGACCAAACTCAGTTTGAATGGTTTGAAGCTACATCCTCTGTACAGCTAGCTTGCCAAGACTAAAGTAGTGAACTTTTTCGTTCATCTATACAACATCCAGGAGAAAGGGGGCAGAAAGAGGTAACAAACGGTTACTAAATAACTTGGCATCTGACCCGTCACATGAAAGGACACCTGTATCCTCTTCATCACAGTCCAAGCGATCAAAGAATTCTGCTGCACCTGACATGTGAGCAACTCGAGCGCATATAGCATGAAGTTCAAGTAAAGAAGGTTCAGGTGGTGACATGCCTTCCACTTTTGAAGTCATGTCAACAACCATAGGATCAGACTTACGACTGATGCCATAAATATATGATACAACCCCCTCGTCAACCACACACACATTATAACAATGTTCCTGCAAACATGTCAGTCGGCAGACTCATGGTTTCATAGAAGGCAAATCTTCTTTGTTTTTTCGAACCACAGGTTTAACTCATCAAAAGCACTGTGGATATTGGGCTCCAAAGAAAGCAAGTTCTGAGCTTGGTAAAAGCGTCCTGATCTTTGGATGATGTCGACGACGACGCCTGAAAGTTCAAAAAGCCTCAGTATGATTGCGGAATAACATGTCTTGGGGAAGCGAGTGAGTAAAACAGAGAGATCAGCACTTTCAGACCATACCTCATTTCTGATTGCACTTCGTTCCATGGTTTCAAAGGGGTTGATGCTTTCCATTGTTTTCACTATATGGGCAGTATGGAGTGTGGCCTTGATCTTGCATTTTGTCTGGGCCCCCAGTTCAACGCAGTTTGCACATGAATTTTGGTTGACAAAGCCTGTTACTAGGCAGCAATAATCGTCGCGTGCTAAAACCTGACGATGTGTGAGGAACAAGTTGCTTAGAAAAACAAATAAGCACACCTGGTTCCTGGAGGCCTGAAAATCATTCTTAGACTCCATCACCTTTGTTGTCATCTCCTCCAATTTGGTAAAGGAAGGGTGCAAAGGAGGTGAAGGAGGTGACCAGTACTTTTTATTTGATGCTCGGACTTGAAAATGCACTGTTAACATAAGTAGGGAAAAGGACTGGTTCGACGCACACAAACGGAGAAGGTTGTCACGGTAAACTAGACCAAGTCTAATAATGTCATCATCGGACACATCCTTGGAAAGCACAAGCGAGGGAAGGATCTGAAGAGCGAGCATTTCGCAAGGTGCATTCCCGAACGTAATCCTCCGAGCATGGAGCTCGAGGAGAAGGTATCCGACAACCCTCGTGGCCACGATGCCCTCCTCTATGCTTGTCGTAACAGCAGTCTTCTCTGCATCCAATACTCTGCGGTACGCGCTGTAACAATTGCAAGAATCGTGCAGTCCAAGGATCTGCTCAGAGTCGACCAGAGGAAGAGGTGAGCGGGTGGCAGCGACAAGCATGGTGTGTGATAAGATTGCAAATTGTGATAATTGTCAGCTTTTGACAACAAGTACAAATAACAACCCAAGGAAATCGGAGCGGTGTGGAAAAGATGTATGTCTTTCGACATCCTGCGTTCATGACTAGTCTGGTGACCGGCCCGTCTATGTATATGAAGTTCGGGTGCTCATGTACCGTGATCCTGCGGATGAGGCAAACCGTCGATAGACGGTCTGGTAAATGTCGTTCCCATTTCAAGGGCTGCGTGGATTCGCACACACATGTGACCTGCAGCCAATAAAAAACAGTGAGATTATCACCCGGAATATGCAGAATTAAATAATTCAAATTGAATCACTGAACAGATCGTGATGCGACGCGACATTTGACTCGTCCCTATGAACATCCCGACAGTCTGCCTCATCCGCAGGATCGCGGTACGTGAGCGCCCGAGCCTCATAGACGGGCTGGTCACCAGACTAGTTCATGACCACTTACATTTATGCAACATACAGTAGTATGCTGTGTTCATTGTCGGTATTGTTTGGGCCTAGTTGATATTCTAGTTCATCAATTATCTGTTTGATGCCAGAGGCTTGAATAGCACAGTCTGACATTGAGATGTATTCAGCCTCAGTGAAGGATCTCACTGTAACCTTCTAAAGGTGCGAGTTCCACATGAAGACTGCATTTGCAAGTTTCAGGTAATAACCTGTCTATGAGTATGATGTTTCCAGATCAGAACCCCAATCTGAGTCAGTAGAGGCTGTAAGTCTGGCACTGCTCTTGCCATCATAAATGAGAGAATAATCTTAGGTTCTTATAAGATACTGGCATATGTAGAGGATCTTTTGGAGGTGCTCATTGGAAGGATTTGCTAATTGTCTTGCAAGTTGGATAACTATATAAGCAATATCTGGGCATGTTCCAAGCATGATGTAGAGTAGGAATCCAATCACTATGTGAAAGCATGTCTGCAGTTCCATGTTAACTGGTTCAGAGTTTTTGGATGGATAGTATTCCTGTGGTAGAGGTGTCTGAGCAGACTTGGCATTTGTAAGGCCAAAGCACTCCAAGACTATCTTCAGGTACTTGCACTAATCTAGGTAAATCAGGTGGTTGGTGTGATCTCAATGGATCCTCATATGGAGGAACTTGTGCACATTGCCAAGATCACAGCACTCCCATTTTTTCATGAAAAGCACTTTGAGATGATCAATCTCAGCCTTCCAAGGACTGCAGAAAGATGCATTGTCAACATAGACAATGACATAAACTTTGCCATGTTTGTAGACAAAAATACCAGCATCAAAGCCAAGCTACTGCATGGATCTTTTGAGCATGCACAACCAGGCCAAACCAGCTTGTTTAAGGCTATATAGTATGTGTTTGAGTTTTAAGACTTTGCCTTTCAGTTCCGAAGATGTGAAACCTTCCAGAAACTCCATGTAGATTTCCTTGTCCAGTAGACCATAAAGATAGGCACTCTGTATATTGAGTCTAGTGATGTACCAGTCCTCAAGAGCAGCAAGAGCAAGCATTATTTGCACAGTCTCAAATCAAACTACTGGGGAGAATATTTCATCATAGTCTATTCCTTCTATCTAAAAAAAATCTTTAGTGACCAGTTTGGCATGCTTCCAATCATCAGATTTGATATCAAATACCTAGTGATTTTTAATGACCTTGCAGGTGGAAGGTCAGTTGACTACTTCAAAAACTTTGTGATCCTTGAGCATTTGCAGCTCAGTTAGGCAGGCATCATGCCAAAGTCTCCATTCATTGGAAGGTAAATGTAGAATGTCTTTATAGAACCATTCACAATAGTTGGGAGGTTTATCTCCTTCACTGCTGTCTGGGATAGTGTGAGCACAAAGATAATGAGTCAATTTAACTTCTCCTTCCTGGATGAGTCACTCAATTTCTTCTTTCAAGTCTTCCAGTGCTTCCAGTGTTGTTAATGCTTCTGGTTGATCAGGTGTTGTAGAAATTCCACCAATTTCCTGAAGGCTTTCCTTCCAGTGCATGAGCTTTTCAATATCCTTTACTTGTTTTGTAGGATGTTCTCACTCCACATAAACATTTCCAGGATGGAAGAGTACTTTTCATTGCCATTCAGGTCATTTAAGCTTAGGAGTCTGGCAAGGTGGTGTCTGTGATTCCTCAGCAGGTTCCAGGAATGGTTTCTGCTCTTCTGCTAAAGTGGATTGTGGATTTCTTCAAATCCAGTTGGAATTAGTGTCAGAATTATCCAGAAGATGGAGATCCTTGACTTCCAGTATTTCTGGTTCAGAATGATGGTCTTCACCAGGATTACAGTATGTCTCTTGTGAGGTAATAAAGAGACTGGATAGTGTGGATTGTTTTTGGGATAGTAAGGAAATATGTTTTCATCAAACACAATGTAGACAATATTAAACAAGGAATTATTGGGCTTCATGAACAGCATGTTGCTGTCATTCATTGGAGATATCATCAACTGGGATTTTTGTTGGATTGAATTGCTCCTATTCACTTACCTAATATGATACTTACTTTGCATGCTGTATATTATCTCTTCTTTGTCTACTATCACAAACAACTATGTCACTGTCTCATCCTGCCTTACCAGCAAGTTGTGTAGCTCCAGCATACGACCTTTCAACATAGTAGACCAGGCCTTATGCTATCAGGCTCTTACAAATTGATAGCTGCATGACAGGCTGTACAAGCATGTTGTTGACCAACAGGCTGTGTTGCAGATTATTTTAGCTTTTTCTTTTTACTGTAGATCATTTCTCAGACTTAGGGCAGGTGCTCCAATCCTCCATCATTTCTTATCACTTGCCACTCATTCCACCACTCTCATGCTGTCATCATCATCACCTAGAAGGACCACATCTGATCTGAAAACCACTATTCTACAGTTGATGTATTCACTGATCTCCAACACTACCTGTATGCTGCCTCTCACACTCAGTGAAGGTGATTTACTCCACATACATCCACCTTTCTGTTGATTTCCTTTTGCTTTTCAGCTTTCTCATCATGTTGTTGTCTCCTTGACACCACTGTAATACCATGTAAGTGCTGCAAATCTTTTTGTTACATTTCTGTGTGATTTTGCTACTGGCTGATGGGCTGTGTCATGTGCTGCCATCACACATCTCACTGCTATCCACCACTCCTTCCACCTTGCTGCCCTCTATACCACTTGACTCCATTCTCATGCACACATGCTGCTTGTTCACTCCATCTTATGCATGGACACCCTGAAATTATTTTTTTAGACTTCACATTATCTTCTACCGAGTGGCCTACCTTACAGCCTTCAGGGGTTCAGACCTAAGAGGGGGGTACTGTCATATCCCAGTCTTGCCAAGTCTCCTCCGGCCTACTCTGGCCTCACTCACACAGCTCCAGTATGCATGTGCCAACTTTGTAGATAACTCCAGCATATCTCTTGTATCCCTTTCCCTATTTAGTCTTCCTTGTATCTTGCTTATCCATTATATACTAATATTGCTTTAGTTGTACCTCTGAGCCTGTGTCACCTGTGGATACAACTCTAGTCTTAGACTTTCTAGTGTACAGCCCTGGTTCTCTGTTTTCCAACTCAGGAAGTCCGAATGGGATTAACTCAAATGTAGTTGGAGGATGTCAGACATGATGTGAAGGGAGCAAAGAAGGATCAGAGGCAACATGATAGTCAAAGTGGGGTTGGAAATGATCGGAGGGATGATAGTTGGATGGGATATGACACAGTGAGCCACTGCTGTACTTTAGAGGCAGGAGCATCCAAGGAAGTGAGAGATGAGATGTTCAGAGAGAGGCTTGACAGAGTGATGGAATTGAAGAACATCCCTCCAGGAGATATGTCACTTTGAATGCTTGAGGGAGGAATAGCAGTGGAGATCCCAAAAAGTGCACTATTTTGCCATCCAGAGGGAGGGATAGAGGATGTTCTCCCAGAGGATGCACCAGTCTGAGTGCCTGGTGGAAAGGCAGAGGACAATCCTCCAGATGATGCACTGCTCGGAGTGCCTGATAGTAGAATGATACTACTCACTGCAGAGCCAAAAGTGTCAGAAGGTGAAGTGGATTGTATCATGATAAGTGTCTACAAAAAGTGAGCAAGGAGTGTGAGCGTGAAATGACCAGTCCACCTAAGGACAAATCACTTACCACTAGAGCTCGGTAGTGGAAGAGACTTAGGAGAACCAGGAAGATATTCCCTGGTGGTATGAAAGACCAAACTTCAAGTGAATTCTGGGGGAACACCCCAGTGCTGACCCTCGGGTATATATACTCAAAGGTTTGTATGTATATGTTGTAGTACACTACTAATACAGAATACCTCCAGTCAAAGGCACAAAGCTCTCCTATCTGGGCTGTGTGGCTGTATTGAGTTATAGCCAATAGTGATATGCTCTCTTATCTAGGCTGTGTCAGGACACCAATGGCTAAAGAGACTCTTATCTGGGCAGTGCACCTCGTGGAGGACACATGCATCAGTATAGCCATAGGGCTGTGTGACCAATAGCGTTAATAGCTATGTATAGCCATAAAGGCTATGTAACCTGATAAGGAAATATGCTTAGTAAGATATGTTTGTGAGGGTTTGTGACCATGGGAAAGTAATAAGGTCGTGCATGGGAATATGCGTGTGAAGTATAAACCAATAGAGGTAAGTTGCTAGGAATAGATTATAGAGACTCAGGAAAAATATGAAAAAATAGGAAATAAATAGAGGAAAATATCAGTGATTGTAACACTATCCCCCTCCTAAAAATTGGCTTCCAAATGATTAAAAGGGAGATTTTTCTCTAATGTAAAGGGAGCGGAATAACTGGTGAAGATAAATTGCTGATAGAAATCAGAAGCGGTCATATTCAAGTGATGCAGTGCATTAGGGTGTGAGCGATGGAAATCTGCAAGTGCATCCTTTGCATGCTGAAGATTTGCTAATGGTTTTCATGTATGATCTTCATCATTGTAACCTTTCCAATGGACAAGGTATTCCATTTGTTGTCTGTGATAGCAAGAGTCAACTAAATAATTGACTTCATATTCAGAATCTCATTCCTCAGTGACTAGAACAGGTCCAGGATGATTTACTGGTTGTCCAGGAAGTCTTTCCTTGTAAGGCTTTATGCATGACACATTGACTATGGGGTGTATACTGTATGTACGCATGCTATTGGGCAAACAGAGTTTGACAGTGTTTCAACCAATCAATTCCATGATGTGGTATGGACCAATCCATCTTTCCGTGAGTTTCTTTGAAGTGCAGATGAGATGTTGTAGCAAGCCAGATAAGATTGCCAACTTTGTAAGGTTGAGTCTCACTATAGTGTTTGTCTGCTTGTGTCTTTATGCTAAGCTGTACCTTCTCTAGGTTATCTTTGATTTGGATAATTGTTTTTTTTTTTTCATTTGACTGGCCATGTTGTTGGCAGCTAGTGCTTTAGACTGATGGGGTTCAAATTCCATTTGTGGTGCATATGAACGAGTGACTTCAAATGATGTCTTCTGTGTGGATGTTTGTCATTTTGAATTATAAGAAAACTGGGCAATGGGTAACCAATCAGCCCATGTCTCTTGTTTATCCATGGCAAAGAGACGTAAGTATTGTTGAAGGTCTCTGTTTATGCATTCTGTTTGTCCATCTGTTTGTGGATGATATGCCATTGACAAATGTGATTGAATGCCAAGCCTTTTGCAAAGACCCGTCATAACTTATGAAGCAAATTGTGGTCCTCAGTCTGATACTATTGAATTGGGGAGATCATGATGCTTCCATATGTGATGTAGGTATAAATGAGTGGTGTCGAGTGTTGATACCGTTTTATTGCAAGGGATGAATTTGACTTCTTTAGAGAAGCGGTTGACTTACCAAGACTGAATCAAAGCTGTTAGACTCGGGGAGGTCTGTTACGAAGTCGGCAGAGATATCTGTCCATGGCTTGTCAGGGACTTCTAATGGTAAGAGTTTTCCAGGTGTCGCAAGGTTAGATCCTTTGGTGCGAGCGCATCTGTCACATCTGGTGATATATTCTTTGATCATGGTGATCATGCCAGGCCAGGTGTAGTGACAAGATACTAACTCTGTTGTTTTGTCAATACCAGAATGTTCTGCGTTTGGCATGTCATGTTGTAATTGTAAGATCTCTATGCAGAGACTATTGTCATCAGGGACAAAGATCTTATTATCTTTGTAAAACAGATCGTTGTCCTTTTTATTAATTCCAAAGCTTTCTTTTAGCTTAAGAGAATGTCTTCTTCTTTCATTCTCCAAATTGTATCACGTATGCAGCGATAGATTTCTTTATTGTCTGTGTGTATTTCAACTTGAGACCAATTGCAGTGAACTATCATCTAGTTCTCCTTCTTGTAGTTTGTCATTGCTAATTTGTTCAAGAATAAGTTGTGCAATGCAATCTCCTTTATTGATCATAAACAATCCTTGTGAGTTATTGATTAAGAGTACTTTGACTTCTCCTCGATAATCTGCGTCTATGACTCCTGCACCAATATCAATTCCTTTGACTGCTAGGCCACTGCGGGGTGCAATGTGACAGTAGTTGTCTTTAGGTATTGCAAAGGCGAGTTGTGTGCTAACAAGTGTTCATTTATGTGAAGCAACTTCTTTGCTTTCTGCACTGTAGATGTCGTACCCTGCACTATTGAGTGTTCCTTTTGTAGAATATTGTGCATCAGGTCCAAGTTTCTTGAATCATAGAGTGCGAACTTGTTCTTGAGGAATTACTAAAACTCCTTTGTTGTTCTAATCGATGCTGATGGCATGATTTTCTCTTCTTGACAAGGCATCTGGCTTTCCCAGTATATCCCTGCCAGGTAGGTTGCCATATTAAAGTGATAGCATGCTTCAATAGCCTGGACTTGTCATAAATGTGGATGTGCAACCAAAGTGCATCAATCAATCAATGCAAAGTTTGTCTTGCAACTTGACTCAATGATAAGTGATAACAGCTAGACCAATGTCCTAACTGATCGTTACGATATGTATATAGGAACGTCTTCCTCTTCAGCTTGAAGGGCTAACTCCCAACAAGTGGAATAGTGGCCAGATTTCAACAGAGTTAATAGTTCTCTATGCCAGGGGGCCTATTTCATCCATAACCCCACAGGCTGGTATATTATCAAGATAGTATGGCACTTACTGAGTGTCAGTGATATCTCAAGATAAACAATTTGATATCTGTCGGTCCTCCCGATGATATCCCACTGTGCGTACTACAATGACCACAACTTAAGGTCAAGGAGTTTAGGCTTAAGGATAGCTAGTCCTCAAGGGTAAAGTAATAAGAAGAATTAACCTAATGAAATGACTGGTTCACCTAAGGACAAATCGCTTACCACTAGGGCTTGGTAGTGGAAGAGACTTAGAAGAACCAAGAAGGTATTCCCTGATGGTATGGAAGACCAAACTCCAGGCAGTCAATTCTGGAAGGATGCCCCAGTGCTGATCCTCAGATATATATACTCAAAGGTTTGTATGTACATGTTGTAATACACTACTAATACAGAATACCTTCAGCCAATGGCACAAAGTGGAAGAGACTTAGAAGAACCAAGAAGGTATTCCCTGGTGGTATGGAAGACCAAACTCCAAGCAGTCAATTCTGGAAGGATGCCCCAGTGCTGACCCTCAGATATATGTACTCAAAGGTTTGTATGTACATGTTGTAATACACTACTAATACAGAATACCTTCAGCCAATGGCACAAAGCTCTTCTATCTGGGCTATGTGGCTATATCAAGTTATAGCCAATAGTGATATGCTCTCTTATCTAGGCTATGTCAGGGCACCAATGGCTAAAGAGACTCTTATCTGGGCAGTGCACCTCATGGAGGACGCATGCATTAGTATAGCCATAGGGCTGTGTGACCAATAGCATTAATAGCTGTGTATAGCCACAGAGGCTGTGTAACCTGATAAGGAAATATGCTTAGTGAGGTATGTTTGTAAGGGTTTGTGACTGTGGGAAAGTAATGAGGTCGTGCATGGGAATGTGCATATGAAGTATAAACCAATAGAGGTAAGTCACTAGGAATGGATTGTAGAGACTCAGGAAAAATATGGAAAAATAGGGAATAAATAGAGGAAAATATCAGTGATCATAATAGAGTGGAAGAGGAGAAAGAGAGAGAGATAGGAAGATGGTGCACCAACTATTCTTAAGTATCATATGAAAGATGTCAAAAGCTATGAAAGAAGCATCAACAGATCAGTGGGGCAAGGAGTCCTGATCTGCAATCAGTATGAAGGCCCAGTTCTGACTGCTTGCTCATAAATTTGTTGCACAGAACAGAACATCCATCCATGCATGTCACATATCATCTGTCACACAATTGTTCAATTTGCTTGTTTCATGGACATTCACTATATAGTCAGAGACTCTGTCTCATATTGAGTATATCTCAATAGGTTATGAGCCCTGCACTTTGAAGTGCATGAGAACACTACAGACAAACAAGAATGACATGCATATAGTCTGTATAATGGATACTAATACTAAAGATGATCTCAAGTTGCCTAAGCTTGATGTGAACGGACTTGTACAATTCTTTTTCTTCCTTTTATCTTATCTTATCTCCTTATCTTATCTAATCTCGGAGATTGCCAGTGGCATCCCTTAACCTATGCCTTATCTTCATCAGTGCTGCCTCAAGGGCTACTGCTTCTACACTTCACAACTTCACTCTTCTATGTTTCACATCCCTCACATGCTTCACCTTCATCACTCGTTTCACTGGCTGATTGGCTAGCCATCGCCTAGTTCTCCATTAATAATAAAACTCACGCCTCTATGTGCAAAGCGCCGTTCAAGGTTACAAAGTCCTATGTGCCTAGAATGGAAGTTGGCACTTCCCAACCCTCCACTGCTATGCCAGCCGCAGACTCTTTCATTATCAAGATGGCTAAGACCCTTGATGACATCAAAGCCAATCTTGCTCAGGCCCAAGGCCATATGAAGTCCCAAGCAGACAAACACTGTTCGGCTGCACTGGAATATCAAGTGGGTCAGCAAGTCTGGCTCAGCACCTCCAATCTGCACTTGATGCGCGCATCACAGAAGTTGACCGAGCGATGGCTCAGCCCCTTCACCATTACCACATTGACAGGACCAAATGCCATCATGCTTCAGCTCCCACGGAGTATGAAAATCCACCCCATGGTTAATGTAGATTGCGTAAAGCCGTACAAGAAATGCCTTGAAGGCCAACCTGTCTCTCACCCCAGCCCAGTTAACATCACCGAGGAGCACGATAACAAATGGGAGGTGGACTATATTGTGGATAGTCGTTATAAAAAAGGTATCTTGGAATACCTGGTGCATTGGAAGGGTTATGACAACACTGATTGGACTTGGGAGCCACGCTCCAATTTGGGCAATGCTAAGGCCATTGTCTCTGACTTTCATCACTCACACCCGGCAGCCCCAAGGGCCCTCTCCATTGACCCTCTTTTGTTCCCCTTGCTCTTTAGCAAGCATTCTGAAAATCTAACCGAGCCATGCTCTGTTCCCTTGAATCGCCTAGAAGTCAATTTTTAAGGGGGGAGTAGTGTTATGGGTCTAACCCAGATGCCCCTATTCAACAGATGTGTATGATTCTTTTTCTCTTTTTATCTTATCTTATCTTCTTATCTTATCTAATCTCGGAGATTGCCAGTGGCATCTCTTGATCTATGCCTTATCTTCATCAGCGCTGCCCCAAGAGCTACTGCTCCCATGTTTCACTATTTCACTCTTCTATGTTTCACATCTCTAATATGCTTCACCTTCATCACTCGTTTCACTAGTGAAACATGTTTTAATCATGCTTCTCTTCCATTCCCACACAGCCCAGGGCTATGCGCTTCTATGCTTCCATTTTGTTTCATCTCCGTGCCATGCATGAAACATATGTTTAACCTCATGTTTCACTTCATTTCCATGTTACAGCCTCTAAGACTATATGAACGCATTAGGGTAGATCCGAAACATGTACATACTCTATCCTCAGTATATATACCCAGGGTAGCTGGGCTGGATGTCCCCCAGTCTAGTTCACTTCAAGGTTTTTCCCAAAGCCTTCTAGTGTCCCACCTCAGTTACTTCCCTCTTCCCCTCGGTTTAAGTGCTGCCTGATCCCAGTTGTGTTTTGGGTTGTTTCAGCATGTGACCCTTGCATTGATTAGTTGCCTCATGCATACTGGTTGCCATGTAATCTTCAATAGGGACTCCTGCGAGATCTTTGAGGGAGAGCATCTTTTGGATCATGTCAGCATCTCGAATGGTCTCTATAAGACTTCTAGCTCATATTCAGT
>JBBPUA010000505.1:0-16579 GCA_038094355.1 Afroboletus lepidellus | reverse complement strand
TCACCCAAAATGGCTTGACGAAGATCGAGGTCAGTGTTTTCACATCTCTCGTGTTCTCGTTTTGAAGGAACTCTTAGCCCATTTCACTGAGCTTTGCACGATTCCTGCAAACCTGAGCAGGACCGCAAACAGTTCAATCGCAAGGATGGGGAGTTCGGGCGAGATCTACTACGAAGTAGACGTTGATGCAATCACATTCTTCGGGTTTACAGAATTTAAAGCGCAGATTGCCTGGAAAGACAGTGTGAGTTGAACTAAACTATACATTTTACTTCTTCTTTGACCCACCACCGTGTTTCAAAACAGGGAGTTGAAGAGCGGTGAGTACTAGAACAAATGAAGGCTTGCGAAATCTGATCCAGATTTAGAACGCCAGCAAAGATCATTTATTATGACTGACGTATGAAGTTTTGAAGGGCAAGAGGGGATGACGTATATATGAAGTCCAAGGTGTGCTCATCAGGCCGTAGCCAACTGTAGGAAATGGAAATATGGACGATGATTCGAGTCAATGTCAGTTGCAGTGTGGTATCGAACGGTTCGACCCCAGACTGGTGCCCGTAAACAAGCCAGTGATGACATCACCATTCCAAATGCTGAAAGGGACAGAACCGTTACCGCGCCATGTACCTATTTGTTCGACCTCGTGGCACTGAGGATATGACCAGACAAAAGAGCGTTCCTCGCCTTGGCCCTCGGTTAGTCGAACGCAACTTGCAGGCATCATCTTCTGACTCTCAACCTTCTCTCCCAACTTGAACTCGTTTAGGCCCTTGTCAATATTATCGCTCGGATACTCTCACTGTCTGACACTCCCTGGTGACGAGTCCAAGAAAAAATGTGACCTCATCCGATAGCACGCCACCTGACCTGATGAATTAATCAGGGTATGTTCTAGAGAGCATGTTATCAGATTTGTACCACTGTCGGACATGATATGGGTTCCGTGGCCTCGTTTCGGAAAACAGAGGTACCACCACCCGAGGTAGCCGTTCGTCCACGATGGTGGTCCCTCTAGTGCAGCGTTATGCTCCACCCTGATCCAAAGCCGAGTCCATTCTTCACCTCGCCAATGCCAATACGCGTCCAGGATCTGATTTCGTCATCAAAAACACATCGCGATCCCCACAGTGTGCCCTCACCCCACTTCCGAGCAGCATCTCGTTTTGATTATCACTGTCCCAAGGACCTCCATGTCGGCGGTATAAACGCAGCCCATGGTACAAGCCGCCATCATGGCCGGGTCTTCTAGGCAACCCGTAAGCGTCACCCAAAGAGTGTGCATACGGTGGTGCTGTGGTGACGACAGTACCTTAGTTGGTGGCGCTCTATGTCAAAGTGACAGCGTGATAAATCTACGCAACATGTCCGCCTCGACCTGATGGCTTCCATATGCTGCCGTTCCAATCGACCACCGCGGTCGAGTCTGACGGGATGTTTCGTGAAGCATCTGAAGGATCATGATCTGCGGGAATCAGTCCGGCGAGTTCCTTGTGGAAGGGACGAGGAATCGTACGAGTTTCTGGGGAGCTTCGAAGATAGATGGCGCGCTAATGGGGATAGCAATGTGGAGACGTCTGTAGGGCCGTCACTGGATTCGTTCGTTGGACGAGTCGCTCTGCGAAGTAGCATAGTGTTTTGGCTTGTTTGCATGTCCTTGCCCTGCTCCATCCGTTCCGTCCTTGGACGTGGCGAGACATGGCTTGTCGCTTCCACTGCCGCCGTACGCTGTCTCGCATTCTTAATGCCTGAATTCTGACTGTCCCATGTCCGGTCACGAGATACTCGCCTTTCGATACGAATACCATCGCCCGTATCTGGCTGCCGACACCAAGTTCAGTCGGCGGAGGACACCCTTGTCCAACGGTCAGCGTCAATTTAGGTCCATCTCATTGGTACTCGCTGGTGGTTGTTCATGATGTTGACTCCGGCGAGACAAGGTAGCAGATCCGTAGCGGTGGCGAAAAAAAATCAATAGAGCTGTACATAACGCATTTACTCATACACTTCCCTTGCCAAGTTAAATAAGCGCATGCTGTACAAGCGTCGCGCGAAGAGCTACGATCTATCTATGACAGCATATCCAGAAGACAAAAAGTCGTGAGTGCCATTGTTTTGCACGGCGACATAGTTATTGTAAGTGGACTGAAGAACTGTAAATATCCGCATACGTCCCCATAACAGGTCAGTCCCGAATCCATCCCGCGTGGCAAGTACTTGATACCCCAGGCTCAGGGGCACACGTCATCCAGCCAACCAAATGTTATGTCGTCGTATGATGTAGGATATCGAACCCGATGTCTACTTCACGGAGATGCACCAGAAACATGAGGGGAAGAAATGTCTCGTCTAACAGAGGCTGCTGGCACCAGTCAACATGGGTGCTTGTGGTATGGATATTGAGAAATCGAAGTAAATGTATGCGGTGAGGAGAGGCTATCGCTTCTAGAAGGGAAGATACTTCTGTCTGGATGATTTTGGCGTGAAGGGTGACCGAAAAAGAATTGAATGCTTGGTCGTGGGGTCGCAGAAGGCGTGTGGTAGAATCGAGGGAATCCCATAGTACCAAAGAGAGATCCAAAACACCACGGAAATGAAAGGCATGCGTTCCGGTGCAAAGCAATCCTCGCCGTGTCGCATCGTTTGGGGGGCCATGGCCATCGGGACTGCCTTGAGAGTGGAACACGCGCCAAGATGCTTAAGACAGCGCTGTCTACTGGGAGAGAAAGATCAATATGCTGCCAGTCCGTATTGCCACAGAAAGAACCGCGGGACGGTCATATGGTCTTGGATTTCGACATCGAAGTTGATTTTAAATTGGAACAGAGATGGAGAAACGTCTCCAGAAGAAGTTGATAATTCGGGTCAGCTGGACGCCTGAATTGCATATCGATGGTAACAAGGTTCGGGGTCAGCAATGAGACAAACGCGGATTTATGTGGGCTGGTGGAGAAGTCTTGGTCGCGGGATTTCCATCTGAACACCCCCAAATTCGGCAGGACGAGACCTGTATCTTGAACAAAGCACAGAGATAACGGGTCATCCCCAAAAGTGAGCGAATACGAGGGGTGTATCGATCTATGGCAAGCCACTCGAGAGGAGATGTAGGGGTCGGTGTCAAGAATATCATTACTCACGACACGCAAATCGACCGTGGTGCTACCTTTGCTGTGAACTCATTCACAACGTCTGCAAAACATTCAATAAGAGGGAGCAGCGAGTCCAAACTCTGCCTGAGTGAAGGCTTCAGAGAACGCGCGACACGTTCGAGTCAGCACGACATGTATTCCTTTCCAGGACGTTGTGGGAGTGATGTGATAAGATAGTCAAGTACGCATTGGAATAAATTTGCAACGAGTAGAGGGTTTCGCGGACTGAATGAGTACGTTTTTTTGAGGAGGCTCGACCGTAGAAGGCCCATTACATAAGTTGTACCAGGGGACGACGCTAGCCGCCGTAACCAGCGCCTTTCAGATAGTGACTGAGCCTAAGTTTGCGAATCCAACGCTCCAACCCATCCGGCCCTAGATCTGCCGAGCAGCTCTCAGAATGATGGCCCACCCGCAACTCCACCTCCTAAACCACCTCTTTCGACGGGCAGCTAAACGACAAGTAAAACAGCCCTGCCTTTCTCATATCGCCCAAAATAAAGAAGACTCCATCGTCGAACACAACGCAATCTCTGGAGGTACTAGCATCTACACTGATGGCTCAGGGTACAAAGGAAAGATCGGCGCTGCCTCGATACTTTACGCCCCAGGCCGCAATCCAAAGATACTACGATACCATCTAGGGAGTGACAGCGAGCATACCGTCTACGAAGCGGAAGTGGTCGGCCTGACGATGGGAGCCCACATGTTGAAAGTGGAGAGGGACGTAACGCTCCCAATCAATATCTTTGTGGACAATCAAGTCGCTATCAAATCCAGTGACGTCCTTAGTACTAAGCCAGGGCACCACCTGATCGAACGACTCCATAGATTGCTCCACGAGGTCCGTAAGAAACATAACTGTCGAAAGGAGGATATAACCATACGCTGGATAGCGGGTCACAAAAACATCCTAGGCAACACCAGAGCCGACGAGGAAGCAAAGAAAGCGACAGAAGGCCCCCACTGCTCTAGTCCGACTAGACGATTGCCCTTCTACCTCAGGGATCACCCACTCCCTCTCAGCATGCCCACCCTCCTCCAACGCCAGAAATGAGTAGCGAAGGAGACCCGGGCCTGAGCAACCTCACCGAGATGTGCCTTATATAAGAACATTGACAGTAAACTCCTGACCTGGTCATTCCTTCAACTACCCGCCTCCATCGGATGGGTAAGGAAACATCCCCCTCCACTCTGTCTCTGAGGTACCCGAAACCGTCCTTCATTTTCTGCTCGAATGAGGAAACGGGTGCTATTACATTGGAGTACGCCGAGGCGCAAACAGCATGCGGCGCCATAGACACAGCCCATCTTACGATTGCCACGTTTCCCGAAAATGCCACCTAGACGGTAATGCAGTGGCACCGACAGTAACCCGACGGTTGGAACGAGTGACGCCTAATGTGAGAGTATTCACATTGTGACGGAGAGTTGAATCAACGCACCATTGGAATTGGATGGCTTGCATGCGGCAACCTTCATCGTGAGTGGCACCTTTCGTGAAGCATCCTATGAATTATGTTTCCTCTGCCCTGAGGGAATCAGTCCGGCGGATCCCTTGGGAAAAGGATAAAGAATCGGCTAACGTTTGTAGGTGGCTTTGAAGATAGAGCGGGGCAAGGAACGATGTATCAAGGGCGCGGTCACGGAGCATAGCGATATGGAGTCTGTGGAGCTGTGGGGATTCGTTGGAGCAGGGACGCACGACATGTCCTGAACAACCTTGAATTGAGCTTTGACAACACGCCCGTACCGCGTGTTGAGCTTGCGCAGGCCCGAACCAATTTGGGAGAATGGGCCTCGGAAAGGCCGCGATCCAAGACTACAGGGCGTAAGATCGCGGCCCCACCGCGGCCACAAAATGTACGATCGAAATCAAGCGAAGATGACTGGCAACCAGTGTGGCGTTCAGTTTTCATTGTATCCGCAGCAGAAGAAGCAGAGTCCAGGGACAACCCTGTAAACTCGGGGCCCGTCAACGCACCTGATTCACCAGCGCATACACACCAGGTGTGCGCCATCGAAACGTTTTGCTGCTGGAGGTGAAAATGCGGTGGCTATTATGGGTCTGGACGAAAGGCCCAAGCGCTCACAACCATTCCTAGAAGAAATGTCATTCTTCAAGGAGTCGGTATGGGCTCCTAGGAATACACGAACATAATGGCGATTCGTTGGGTGGAAGGTTGAAACAAGAAATCGGTGTCGTGACAGCTTACCAACCTTTTTTTTTTAAATCTCGGCTATGGATACGACCAACTCGTCATGACGATTCCGAGCGCCCGCGAATCACGAAAACTCTTTGAGAAAGCCGCGTTGAGGCCGCGGTGAGACTTTCGAAAGGTCCGTCAAGGTTGCCATGCAGTGCGAATTACATAACAACTTGCTGTATGCCCCAGATTTCAGGGTATTTAGACTCCCCCAAACCCATTCGCAGTGGACTACCAGGTTTCGCAATGTCTCGTCCTTGTCGTTTCTTCAATACGCCAGCTGGTTGCAATCGAGGCAGCCAGTGTAAATTTACCCATTCATCTCCCAAAGACACTAGGCCTCCTTCTCGCTCTTCGACTCCTGATAACCCATCTCCGCCACAAAACGCCTCTCGTCCTAGTGGCGGCACAAATGCCCCTCCAGGCGTCTGCAGGTTCTTTTGGGAACAAGGCAAATGCAAGAGGGAGTTCAATTGCCACTACAAACACACCCAGAAAGCAAACGGCGCCACCCCCGCTCCTGCGTCTACATCCACTACCGTTTTGCAGCGCGTCGCTCCCTTTTTGACTGAAGAAGGTTTGTCGAAAATGAGCGGCAGCGGAACGGATGGCTTTTTCTCTCCAGATTCATCATCGTCTTTATCCCCGTCTGACGCTCACAACACGTTGAAGAGATTTCTTTCCGACAACTTTAGATTCAAAATCTCGTTTGAAGTCTACGCATTTTTGAAACCGCTGAACAGCGCCACTGCTAATGCAGGTTGGGTACGTCGCGCCACATTACCGATCACAGACGATGTACTGAATTGGTGCCCAGTCCCAAGAAGATGGTCAAGTAAGTGAATGATTACGATGATCACGCATCAACATTGACTGGACTGGCTGGCAGCTTCTTTTGCAGACAATGGCAGAGGTACGCGATCATTTAGACCGCTATAAATTCGACTTTGATTCCCCTTGCAGCAAAACGGTCTGCACCGTCTGATTGATGTCATCCGTTGGCCACAAGTATCAGTACATGCAGGAAACAAGCGTGAAGTCTTGTCTTTTCAGCGAGGGATAGTTCCCATATTGCGTGTCAGTGTGCTTCTGTTCTCGAGGCGGCGTTCGGACTCACTTCTTACAGTACTTATCGTCCGATTTCGTTATCAAGAGTACACTTGTAACCCGAGTCAAGTGAGCAGCCTTGAATTGGTTTATATGCTTGTCGCTGATAGGTTGACATAGTATGCTGTTTACCGTGTTGCTTCAGAACCTCAACGAGCTTGCCAATGCGATCGAGAGCAGCATGGCTGTTATTATGGCCACTCGGTCGTTCAGAGATCCAGGAGTACAGTTAAACCCCCAGATGGGCCCTCAAGTGTTGGCCTCTATAGCTAGCGTCTTGGAAGAGTGCGCCGACATTCATTTCGCCGCGAGGCTCGTCTTTACATTGCGTTCTCAGGTGCCTAGTGCGATTCAAGAATGCTGTGGCGATGTACCCTCGCCTTCCTACTCTAGTTACGAATCTCCGTACCTGGCTCGACCAGTGGACCACCGGGATTTCATCATCCCCCCCGGCGTTTGATAACCCTTTTCAGAATGTCGAAGGTCCAGTCCGCGATCTCCTCGTCAACACCCTCAAAGAAAAGGTGAACCGTCTGGAATCGATCGTCAATCGCGAACGGGAAAAGGAAACACGCTCAAGTTCTCGCAAAAATGAACTGACTAGTACAGGAGGGCGTTCGAACGAGGGCCTCGTCGCAGCGCTTCACAGTACTTATGATCCTCCAGGAGACCTACGCCTGGATGGACCCAGACACGATAATGACTGCGTGGATATATGCGATGTTCGGGTCGCCCCAACCCATGAGGAATTGATGTGCCGAATTCAACCATTCTTGCCAGCTAGTTTGTTCGACGCACCACACCCTTACCCGGCGGACTCTATGGAACGCTTGTTGGACATCCAGTTTCGTCTCTTGAGAGAAGAACTCACGTAAGTTGCAGTGAATCTTTTTGGCATGATATTCAATGGTGGATTGCAGTGCCCCCTTGCGCATGGCGGTGCAGTTTCTGGTGGATGATCTCAATAACCTTGATCGGCGTAAAACAAAACTCGCAGAGATCATACAGAAAGGTGGAGGGAAGTACTTTGGAGTCGCCAGTAGCCATGAATCTCTCATGTTCAACGTTTACACCGACGTCGTCTTCTCTTCGCTGGTTCCCGATCGTCGGGGGGTATCGACCAGCCTGACCGTCCAGACGCCCCCAGGCAAGGCTCGTTCTAGCCAGGGCACAGCACGTGCCGCATTTTGGAAGGGAATGAGCGGAAAGCGACTTGTTCAAGGTGGTCTCATCGCTCTTGTTTGGAAAAACGCCACAGGCGTATCCATTCATCTCGGCACCATTGCCAGTTCGCTCACGGAAATGACTGATCACGTGCGAAGCGACGCGAACCGCGTCCCGATGCGCGTCGTCTTCTTCGACAGTGACATCGAGCTGCGCATCCTTTCCGAGCTGAGGACTGGCCGCTCCTCCTTTGATGGCGTCAAGGTCCTCGTAGAATCGCCAGTCTTGTTTGAAGCTATCCGTCCGTTCCTCGAAGCCCTCAAAACGGAGCCCGAGCTAATCCCATTCCCCCGCTATCTTGTCTTTCATCCTTCCGATCACTGGAGATCGTGTACGATCGACCCTCCAAAGTATACTCGGCTCCCTGGCTTCAATTTCCAACTGTCGTCCTTGTTCAATAAGGAAGCTGAAGTTGATGACTTGCGGATGGTTGTTTCTGACAAGAGTTCTGTCGAGCGTGCCCTAGCGGAACTGCGTCGGGCCAGTCGCCTTGATCCCAGTCAAGCTGACGCGGTCGTCGCCGCACTGTCAAGAGAACTCGTGTTGATCCAGGGGTGAGTCACGTGTTTTGTTACTATCTTGCTCGCCGTTGACATCGCGTGCCTAGACCACCTGGCACTGGAAAGGTGACGTTTCTGCTGCCAAATCACCAGCAAGCATAGAATATTGACGATACGTTTCATTTCAGAGCTACACTGGCGTCGAGTTGCTGCGCGTGCTCATTGCGAACCGTGTTGGCCGTATCTTGATGATCGCGTTTACCAACCACGCACTAGATCACATGTTGTGCTCTGTCCTTGATGCGGGGATCACGACGGACATTGTCCGTTTAGGTTCTCGTACAGCCGATGAGCGCATCGCCCAGTACTCGATCGAGACACGGGAGATGGCCGCTGGACAATCTCGTCTCCACCCCGAGTACAGCTCCAAGTACCGCGAACTCAAGGGCATTGGAAACGAGATCTCTCAGTTGATCGATCGCATGAAGAAGATCGACCTCGAGTCGGACTCGACAGAAATCGTCAAGTATCTCGAAGTCTTTCATCCAGAACACCACGTTTGGCTGTCCAACCCGTCTTCGTGGATCGGGGTCGCCAAGACCCTTGGCGAGGACGGCTCTGAATCGGGTGAAAAGTGGCAAAAACAGGGGCGCAAAGGCAAGGTCATCACCGAGGACACCTCCCTATATGCATTTTGGAAGAACTGTGGCGACTTGGAGTTTCTAGACAGGATCATCAATCCGGTCGTTCCTGACGTCCAATCAAACCCCGTGCTGTTCGCGGAACCTGACCAACCTGGGCCTTCTGCTCATTCGAATCGCTTCGAGATACTCAGGACAGCAGACTCTGAGGACAAGGATACGGAAGATGTGGGAGTGGACGAGCTCGATGAGCCGGACGAGGAAGGCGTCGAGGTCTCGCCTCAGAAATCGTGGAAGATGGCCGACTTTTCCCATGTCCCTGATTCCAATGAGGATGCGAAGGTAGAGAAAGGGAAGGCGCGCGCTCAGGTGCCAGCTTCTACGCCCGTACCTGTCATGGAGGAGGTAGACCCTTACCCTTCCTACGTCAACGATGCACTTGGGTTTTTCGAGGCCCTGGGTGAAGACGAGATCCCGCTGATGCCTTGTGGCCAGCGAACACTGGAAGCACTTCTGGAAGAAGGCGAGGTTTGGGATATGAGTCCACATGAACGTCAAGTCCTTCACACCTTTTGGGTGGGAGAAGCGCGTTTGCACCTGCAGCGAAACCAACAGGACGAGTTCGATCGACTGAGAAAGAAGCACGCAGACAAGGTCAAGGAGTACGACGAAATCAAGGAAGAGGTGAGTTGTACGACGCTCGACAAGATCGTTCATGACATACGCGTGTAGGTTCGACGTGATTTGTTGAAAAACGTCAAAATCATTGGGTGTACCACGACAGGTATGTCAGGATCGTCGGGCATATCGATTTTGTTTCTGATGTGTGTTCGGCAGGCGCGGCCAAACTCGGAACGCTGCTCAAAGTAGGTCATTTTGTGAGATCGTTTCGTTTCGATGTCTGACCCTTGCACTAGTCACTCTCTCCCAAGATACTGATGGTCGAGGAGGCGGGGCAGGTACTAGAGGCCCACGTGCTAGGAAGCCTTGTCTCAACGGTAGAACATCTCATTCTCATCGGAGATCCTCTCCAACTGCGTCCGACACTGAACAACTTTGGTGCGTTGCACCGTCACGTGCCGTACGTTGCCTGACGCTTGGTTTTTCTAGCGCTGTCGATGGATCACCCGCGCGGGAGCAAGCTGTATCGATTCGACATGTCGCTCATGGAGCGCCTGTCGACATCTGGTCTGCCCATGTCCAGGATCGACGTTCAACGCCGCATGCGCCCGGCTATATCGAGCCTCATAAGGTGTGTACTTTGGTGCCCCTCCGAGTCGAACCGAGTAACTGAAAATGGACAGGAATACCCTGTACGAAGGGCTTCAGGATCACGAGCTGGTGAAATCGTACCCGGATGTTCGAGGCATGGTCAAGAATTTGTTCTTTGTCACCCACAATCACAAGGAGAATGGTGGCGCGGACGATACGGCGAGTAAATACAATATGTACGAGGTAAGTATCGTCTATTTCTCTGGCGGAAAAAGGTGCTTATTCGGGGTCAAGGTCGAGATGATCCGAGATCTTGTGCTCTACCTCCTTCGGTAGGCGGCTGCATAGATGTCTCTATATTTCTGGTGCTCACCTTCCTTTTAGACAGGGTTGTTATTCTGCCGAAGGCGACATCGTCGTCTTGTGTGCCTATTTGGGACAACTCGCCCGACTCAGAGATGCGCTGGGCGGCGAGGTGGCGGTTGTCATTGACGAGCGGGATCAAGCCGCCCTTGATGACCGTGAAGGTGACCAGGAGGACGCGGGGGACGCGTCGTTGGATGGGACTATCCAACATGTCAAAGTAACGAGTCGGGTATGTTGTCCTCGTCCGGGAGTGGTATTGTGCGTCTCATCACTGCCGAATTCATAGGTCAGGCTCCGGACTGTTGACAACTATCAAGGAGAAGAAGGCAAGGTAGGCGGCCGAGCCCGTTGAGCCCATCTATATATGCTAACGCCCACCAAGGTCGTCATTCTTTCTTTGGTTCGAAACGCGGGCGGTGGTGACGATGACTTGGAAATGCCAACCATTTCCCAGCATACACGGGTTAACATTGGGTTCCTCAAGGTGGGTGCTACCGCGGAGTCTGGATACGCTAATTGACCTGTTTCGCTTCGTAGTCCGAGAACCGTACCAACGGTAGTTATCTCATACCTCCGAGCACGTTGCTCGTTTACTTACTTTTTCTCCAGTGGCCTTGTCCCGAGCTCGCGAGGGCCTTTATATCTTTGGGAACGCCGATAACTTGTCGTCGAAAAGCCGAATGTGGCGGTCCATCATCGAGGAACTGGATGCGCAGGACGCTTTGGGTTCAGCCTTGCCCGTGGCCTGTCATAGACATCCCGACACGGTGGAGTATATCTCGACCCCAGGCCGGCTTTCCCAGATCGCGCCAGACGGTAGGTCCATGGCCGCTTTCCGTCCACGGTATCATGGTTGACGATACTCGCAGGTGGCTGTATGGAACCGTGCGACACGCTTCTGAAATGTGGTCATCTCTGTCCGTTCAAGGTGTGTATGTCGACGTTCTTTCCCCGACCAAGGTTAACGGTTCTGGAATTCAGTGTCATTGCGATGATCCCAACCACGTTGCTGTTATATGTACCAAACCGTGTCGAAGGCTCTGTCCTCGGGACCACCCTTGCAAGAAGGACTGTCACACGCCTTGTGGTGACTGTCTGTTCCCAGTTCCGAACGTTGAATTGCCGTGCGGACACCTCAAGCGTGCCGTTCCATGGTGCGTCCTCTGGGGTTTTGATCCTGTACTGGGCTAATAAAACAACTTAGTTATCAACTGGACATGCTTGGCAGCGTTCGTTGCAATAAGGAGGTGGAGAAAGAGCTACCTGATTGCGAACATAAAGCCAAGATGCCATGCTCGCAAGACCCGGAGGACTACCCGTGCCAAGCCCGCTGCGCAGAATTGATGGCGTGCTGCGGCAAGAACTGCAACGCGACATGTGACACCTGTCAAGCGCTCAACGACAACCCCAAGAGGACGAAACACGCTGCGCATCCGTGTCAAACTCGGCTTTATTGCGAGCATACCTGTCAAGAGCCTTGTTCGGAAGAACACGAGCATACCACGCGCTGCAACCACAAATGCAGACAGGTCTGCGCGCATGCGCAGTGCAAACGCATGTGCTCCGTTCCCTGTGCGCCATGCAAGCAACCATGCACGTGGTAAGCACGTTTTTCAGTCTATTAGTACCGGTTGTTAAGCGATAATTCTAGGGCATGCCCTCATTATACGTGCCCCGTTCCATGTGGATCTGTAAGTGACGATCAGTTGGGGATATTCCTCCTGCCTGACGTTTTGTAGGTTTGCGCCCGGCTTCCCTGTGACCGTCGTTGTGAAAAAGTACTTCAATGTGGTCATCGATGCCCCTCAGGTGAGGGCTCTACCTCGTTACTTTTGGATCTCGAAACTTACCTTGCAATAGTATGCGGCGAAGATTGTACCATTCAAGTCTGCCCTCAGTGTGCCTCTGAAGAACAGAAGACCCAGGTAGCCGATTTCATCATGCAGCGGACTTTGGAGGACCTCGACCCTGACTCGGAATCTTTGGACGAGATGGTGATCACCATTCCATCTTGTCGCCATACCTTTACGGTCGAAACCCTCGATGGACACTGTGGCATGTCCGAGTTTTATGATGTTACAGAAGATGGGATATGGTTGGGGCTCTCATCCCCGGTTGGTTTCAGACGCCCGCCTACGTGTCCGACATGTCGCGCGGAGATTACCGCGCTGCGCTACGGACGTATCTTCAAGCGGGCGAACCTGGACATTTTGGAGCGCAATGTCGCTGCCCAGATGTCGTTATCTCTGGGTACCGTTCAGACGTCTCTCGAGTCCGTCTCCACCAGTGCGAAGAAGGATCAGTTGCTGAACGACGCGACGACCATCGACCTCAAGTTCAAGGACAAGATGGAGAAGCAACTGGCCCAGGCCAAAGCGCGGACAAAAGCTTTGAGTTCGAGAAAGGAGGCGCCCATTTCGGAGCGGGACATTAATCCTGCAAGCACGGGTTTACACGCCATCGATAGTTCTGTGTTGAAGGCCTGGCGCAAGGCCACGCACGAGCTGTTGATGGCGTACCGACAAGCCGTACAAGTCGCTGAGACGCGCTCGGCGCACACGGAGGCGTGGGAAGCAGCGCTTTCGTGTCTGCACGAGCGCGAAATCGACGCGTTTCTCAGCGATCCGGTCACTTCTCCCAGGGAACCCATGACCCACGCAATGCGCATTGCCAAGATCAAGATCGGACAGCCACGTCCTCTCGCGGATCGCAGGTTCCTGGTAGAAGCGATCTGGCTGACGCTTCACATTCGGCTTATACTGACGGACATGGTGGCCTCGTGGATCGACGCAATCCGCAAGCGTGCCAGCGACAACACACCCCAACAGCTGGCGTGGGCCAACTATGTCGAATTTCTGTTCAAGAGCTGTTTACGAGATGCTGACGTTGCCTTCGCCGTCGCCAAAGACTCCGAATCACATCGTCAGGTGTCGAAAACAGCTCTGTATCAAATGCGGATTTCACTCGAGGAATTCCGATTTGATATGATGATGTGTAACATGACGGGCCAACTGAAACAACAGGCTCATCGGGACGCGTTTGTGGAGCGGGCGTCGAATCTCCGCGTGGCGGCAAGCGTGTTGATGAACAGGACAATTCAAGAGTATCGCGCAAAGAAGCCGGGCGCGGAGGAGATGGTGTGGCTCGGGACCAACTTTTCGAGCGTTGCACGGGACATTGTGGGCGAATGGGCAAAGATTGAGCGTTCGATCCGCATGGACACGTTTTACGAGCCCATGTCGCTCGAGGAGCGCATCGCGATCGTCAAGGCGTTGAATTTCTGTACGCGACGACGCCGTGTTTCTGTTTCATGTGCATTTACGCCTCTATCAGCACACGCAGGGCATTTCTACAACTGTCCGAATGGACATACGTTTGTGATCACCGAGGTGCGTGATCGACATGGACATGGGGAGTGAACATGCTGATCGGGATGTAGTGCGGAGGGGCGATGGAGGAGTCGAGATGCCCCGAGTGTGGCGCGGTTATCGGGGGATCTCATCATCGCCTGAACTCATCCAACACTCGCAGTGAAGAATTTGAGGCGTTGGCAAGGGGTGCTGGAGCGCAGGGTACGCCATGGGGAAGACCGTGGTGAAGTTTCACGGTATGTGACTCGTTCTGGATAGCTTCCTTTTCCCATGATCGTTTTTCCCTCTCTGAACGTCATAGATCCGTTTGAATGAGACGACTGCGACGTGGGGGGACCGGGGAAGTTTCCTGAATAGCATACGAGCGAATACATGTGTCCACAGTGCTACTGATGTGAATTATAACACTGATTCATCCATTTCTGGGGTACGAAATATACCAACCCAGGTTTACTCCGGTTGTCTTGGAAAGTAGGGGCTGCACACGGGCCAGACTCATCTCACCCCCAGTCCTTCGGAGGGATGGTCGCGTGGGTAACGCATGCCCTGTGAGCGAGATTGGGGCTCAACTTGCGCCTCTGACACCGGGTCTTGTATCACCTCAGGCTTGGCGGAACGACGGAGCACCGATGGACCGAGTACCTGGCCGCTCAGCTTCTTGCACAGCTTGCAGTTTGGCCTGACTACCTCTTGAGGGCAGCGTCGTGGAAGGTGGCTATAGCATCCGCCTAGATGTACTCGATCTTGCTTTGGTGATCGATGTTTCTTCGTGGAATGCAGAGGTATACTCGGCACATTTTTTCTGGGGCGACGTCGCTGGCTCACTGTCTTGCTCGTCATCATATGCCAAGGCCGAACTCAAAAAGTACTTTGGCTCCAAGGCAGTCTCAGTTGCCCGGGCTGCCGTACCCCCCTCACCCCTTGCCTGTGTTCATTCTGACACCTCGGTTTACCCTCAGCATACTGGTGCGAGATGTGCAGGGTAGCCATAGGAGTGGGATCGACATGGGATTTGGTTTGTCATCTGGCCGCAACGCAGCTGAGTCTGCGATCCAGTTTGTGGACATGGAGCCGAACGAGGGAAGAGATGACATCGAGGAAGGACAGAGGGGTTAGTAGCTGGGAGGGCACGCTGTCTTGTTCGAGTTCTGTAGTGGATTACTGTGTCCCGATCGCAGACGCCCGGGACAAGTTAGAAAATCTATTTGTTATCTAGTGTGGAAGTGTGAGGTGCGGAAACATAATGCACGATGGACAAAATTACATGGCGCTTCTCGCTCATCTTTTATCATCTTCGCGTTCTGCTTGGCAATGTACTCGTATATGAATTGCGGGCCCCAACCAGGACGCCACTGCCTTGCCAAGGGACAAAAGGGTGGCATAAGACCGGGTTCTCCTGATAATAGTTATACCTTGGTGCATCACCGGCATCCTCCATGTCACCTTCGGCAGTATTACAGTAGTTCCTTCGACGGTTCCATTATCACCGGCCGACTTGACGGTGACCGGGTAACACCATTGGCTCGAATTACGTGCATTTATGGTCTGCGAGAAAGGACAGAAGGAATCGTATGAGTTCGTTGTTGAATTAGTACGAGGGAGGCTTCGTGCCCAGCGCGAGCCGGTAAGCTGGCTTATGCCTTCGAGGTACGGCGGGTACCACGAGGCCTTTCGACCAACACCCACACTTTTCCCGGTCCATGCGGTTCCTTGTAACGAAACCTTCCAACGCAAGGTCAGTCCCTCGCCATGCGTGAGGCATTTGATAAGCAACAGAGACTAACGCACCCTGCGACAATATTCCCATGTATCTGGGACGACGTGAGCCATCAACTTAACACGCGAAAACAATCGTCAACTTTGCCTACGCCGCCCACTTTTATCCAGGCTACGGCGAGTCAACGACGGGCATTCATATCCAGTAGATATAGGTTCACCCAATCTTGGCCAGGTAAGTCGAACTTTAGATCGGCTTCACAGACGCCCCAGAGTTTTTGAGCTGCTCTTCCCCGAAGCCATCGGCACCCACCTCGGATCGTATCTATGTCCTGTTGATATCCATATGCCGTGTCGTAGAAATTCGTGAGGGCAAATAACTCGACGAAAATGAACCCAGATTGCTCAGTTTACGTGGGTCTAGAGCACGACCAAGTGGGTACAAGGTTTGATTGTATTCAAGGGCCTCCAGATATGGAATAAAAAAGGGGGCGAAATCGGCATGCCTGAGTTCCACAAGAACGGTAAAATCGTGCAGAAACGCATCAGGATTGCCAACAAAGAGTGACGAGCCTAGTAAACGAAGTGAGCGATAACTCCAGGCAAAGAGTAAATAGAGCCTTACTGTTCACAGGTTACGCATTTTCCTAGCAAAACTGCACGATCCCACAAGGCATTCACATTTTCAGGGTCGAGGCTGCAGAGTTTCACAATGCCTGCTGATTGAAACTCAGGTTCCTGAGTCGACAACAGCTGGTTTCTGGAATTGAACCTGAATTATCGCGCCAAGCGCTCCATTCCTCCGCGTCCCGTTCAAGATGAGCGGCCACAACGGGTAGTTGAAGAGCTTTCTGAGGTTCATTTTCGTCTTCGGAACATTGCACGAGAACGGTTCAAGGGAGGATGGCACGTACCTCGACATGGGTGACCTCTTGCATCAACAAGGTCGTTATCGATGTAAGCTGAGTTGCCATCCCTACCAAACTTCGAACTTGATGCGAGAGCCTGGACCCAATTCGACATTCGAGCTGCAAGATCATAACGCTAAGCACGCGCAAATGATGCTCTGATGAAATCAATAGCACA
>JBBPUA010000504.1:0-16580 GCA_038094355.1 Afroboletus lepidellus | reverse complement strand
TGATGGCATCAGTGGGCCATCCTTCAGACTTCATCAGGCCCATCTGACTCCAATGGTGGGTGAGCCTCAGCCCTTCATCGGGCCTGTCTGATGGCATCGGTGGGCCATCCTTCGGACTTCATCGGGCCCGTCTGACTCCAATGGTGGGTGAGCCTCAGCCCTTTGCCAGGCCTGCCTGATGGCATTGGTGCACCATCCTCAGGCCTTTATCAGGCCCATCTGACTTCATTGGTGGGTGAGCCTCAGCTCTTCATTGGGCCTGCCTGACTCCATCAGCAGGCTATTCTCAGGCCTTCATCGGGCCCGCATTGGGGTGGTCTGATAACCTTGGATGAATTGCAAGCAGGGTTGCTGATGGGCTCTGTACAAAGTCACTACATTATGTGTCCACTTGTGAAGACGGGGCCTATGGGTGGCATCAATTAAACTCCTTACTGCACTCAGTGAGCTCGTGGTTTGAACGTCCATGATATCCAAACGAACGGCATTTTCAGGAAAGCGACGTCACATTTGCGCTGGATCGAGCCATTCATGGATCCGATGTCGGTGTCCAATTGCGACAGCGACGTTTGAGCGTGTCTTCCCTGGTTGTCGTAAGTGACCCCACCCTCTTTTCACACTCGCGTATTAAACTCGCCGCCGCTAATAGGATATCGCGCTCTTATTCGCAAAAAGCCGTCTCTATGAGACTTGTAGCTGCACCTGCTCGGTCGGGTGCAAAACTAGCTGTAACGCGTGAAGCTCCCGCATACATCCATTGTTAATACACCTAATTGAAATACAGTACTGGATTTTGTTGCGCGCCTCGTAGGTACAGTTGCGCATCCCTCCAGACGATATGCCGGAGAGGACAATGTGTCCTCATGAGCAACTGCATTTCAAGTGAAGGAATGCCAATGCTGAACAAGCGTACTCGGCGGAATGAACTTCCGGTATTTTACATCCGAAACCTTTCCCATTGCTGGTGGCGGAACGACACCGTACGTCATGGTCTAGCTTTCTCACTCTTGAACATGCTGGCGGTACTACAACAGTATCACATCTTTACATTCGAATCCTGGGTCCACCCTTCTAGTAAAGGCACTGACCGCAGCCACACATTGGATTTCGTCTTCTAGTTGCAGTATTCGCATATGCCCTCCGCCGCCAACAAAAATAAAAAAGAGGATTCTCGCAACTTTGTGAACGTCGAACGAGGCGAACCAAAAACCCCTTTTCGACCCCAGCTCACGCAGATTAGAACCTCGTCTCCCGACTTTCTGAAGCAAACAGTCTGTCGTTTCCAGTGTCGCTGTCGATGGCAGGGCATCCTACCGGGCGTTCCTCAAGAAGGATGTTCTAAGTCCTCGTTTCCGGACCGGGGCGAAATAGCACTCATCTTTCCTTAAGTCACGTTAAGTATATATTCGATCGCTCTCGCTGCTCCCTATATTTTGCGAATCCTCACAAACATCCATGTATTCATCTCCTCGTACTTCTGCGATATGTCAGGCTTCTCCCTGAGGACCTGAGCTCGATGGAAGACCACGACAATGGGCTGCTGTATGTATTGAATATCTGTCCTTTTCTCCTCGTATGCCCGTAAGTCTCATTTGCGCATGAAGACAACTGATGCTGATTGATATTCATGTGAACTAGAGACCGGTGCGGATTTCTATATAAGGTATCACTTGGTTCCTGGCGCATCATGCACTCACGTCGTTGCTGGGGCCCGGCCCGGACCGATCATGCACGCCTCATGTCGCGATCCGCAACATCGACCCACCCCCTGACAAAGTTGTCGCTGCACTCTTGCAGCGAGACAACCCAGTTCGTTCGGACTTGTTGTCTCAAATCAGTGAATTTATTCTGGATCATAAGGGGCCAATATCGCTGACATAGCTCACCCACGGACCTTTCTTCGATGTAACCAATTCTGGAGTACCTTTTTCAAGAAATGCAGAGACTTTGGAACCTCGATAAGAGGTTTGCTGGCGCACTATTGTGGTATATGCTCTCAAATGCTGCGCGGACGCGATTGTAGAAGATACTCAAGGATTATTTGCGACCAGAAGGGTGCGACACACTATTTTCTCACAACTCCATGATGATATTTATGGACAATCAGGTCCAATCCCGGGAAGGAGCCCAGCTGCTGGCCACTATGCTCTGGACTATAGCAACCTATTCAACAACGCGTTCTTTCCCTGTCATTCTTGCTCGGCGATTCCGACGGTTTCGTGCGCGTCCGCGCAAAGATCGACTTGGCTGTGCAAAGGTCTGGTAGTTCGGACGAGTTGTTGCGGTTGACTCTAGAGAGCTGCAAAGAAGATGAATACGTTTTTAGGGACATGCACGCGATCCACATGGACACGCGTGCCTTTCCGGGTCCCAGGACGTTTGTAGTCGATCGGCAAGTTCGCGCGGCGATCATATGAGGACCCACTTTACTTGTTCGGTAGTGTGTCTGCCAACTTGAACTCGTTGAAGGCCTATCTATCGGTCTCGCAGTGCAAGTGAAGGTAACTGGCACTTTATAAAATCACAGATCCACCCCACACGTTGTCACAAACATCCAGGCTTCTCCGGGGATGCTGCCTTAATGTGGCATGGCAAAGTCTTGAGCTCTGCACCGCCAACATTGATCAGCCGCGGAACGAGATCATTGGCAGAGCAACCGAGACCGCCATGTGTTGAAAGCACGCCCGTACCTATGGCCATTTATCCACCTTGTATACGACTGATATATAACACGTGAGAGCTGACCATTATTTAGGACGGTGTCCGTCGCTCTGACATGTTTTTATCCCGAGAAGGTTATCACTGCTCTCGCAGCATGTCTTGCCAGATTGCCTAACCCTACCACCATTCAAGGTATGATTGGCTTTGGAGTTCATGATGCCTCAGCTCCCATCGCGTTTCGGCAGTCATGTATGTCGAGTATCAAATCAAGACAGTGACAAAGTGGGTCTTCAAGGGCAAAAAATTCCCCTCTGTACGGAATGTTGTTCTCAATGGCCTTACTGGCTCCGTGTATGAGAGTACGTTGAGGAGGTCACGTTCACGAACGAACACTCCGAAGAAACCATTGAAGCTCTTATCGCGGGAAACTGCTGCCATGTGCGCATTCTGAGAGGCATCGCTCCAGCCAGATATTTTATGTATAGTACGTTCCACCTCTATCAGTATAAAGGGTGCGCCGTGAGCCTGATCTGTTCATCGATAGAATTCGCCGACTTGGTCAAGATACTTCCATACTTGAAGCGTATTGGCGTGCGCAAGTTGAGTCTGTTCACATACTGTACATAGTGTTCTAACGTGCTTACGAGACCTGGTAACTTTCCCCTGCTTGACACCATCGGAATTCAGCTTCATTGCATTGAGCCGGAGACGATACTGGCCAACGAGTATTCGGATTCCATGAAGCAGGCTGTCGAAATCCTGCAGAAGAATGAATCAAAAGCCGTGCTGTCGACCAGGTGGCACTGCGTACATGACATATTTTCAAAGAAAGTCCAGAACCTGGCTCAAACGGGTATATACTTGGTGACAATTGGGGCCAAACTACTCGAACAGTCTGAGATGTACTTGATGGACTAAGACGGAAATGTTCAAGATATCAGGTACGTTCGTCACAAGCTCGTGGATCAAAGCGCGTCATCTACTCGACGAAATGATAACCACGCCAAGAGATCGTCGTCCGTATGGACCACGCCGATGCTGCGCGGATGCACCCGAGGCCGGGACCAACCCATCGACACCGCCGGGGTAAAGTCGAACGTGTGAAGCAACACGATCAAGAGTACCCTGATTTCATAAAGTGCCAGCCATCTTCCCTTGCACTACGAGACGGTCGGCATGGCCAAGTGGCCGAGAGCAAGGGTGGCACTCACAAGATTCTTGCCCCCGCCGAACGAGTAAAACGGACGGCCCTCTGTCTGCAAGTGCTTCCTCTCGTACGGTCGCCGTGCGAACCGATCAACCACGAATGACTCTGGATCTGGAAAGACGGACGGGTCCATGTGTGCCGCGCGCACGTCTCCGAAAACATATTCTCCCTTCTTGATCGGCACCGTCGTCCCGGCCATGTCATTGAGGGGAAGATTAAAGTCGCGCGTGGCTTGGGACACACCGGCATGTAAGCCAGTGAATCGTAGGGTCTCCATGATCGTAGACGTCAGTAGCTGCAGCGACGGATCATCCAACTCTCCAGGGTCGGCCCGTAGCAACTCCTCCAAACCCCCGAACCTCTGAACAGCCAGATCGACCTCCGCACGAACACGCGCGAAGCCGTCGGGATCGCCGAGCAGGAACGACAGGGAAAAGAACGCATTGTTGAGGATGTTACTATGAACGGTCCAGAGGAACACGAGCAGTAGCTGGGCCTCTTCCAGGGATTGGATCTTGTTGTCCCCGAGTATCTTCAGGAAATCGTGAGCAAATGGCGTAGTATCGTACTCCTCTCGCCGCGAATAATCGCCGAGCAACTTCAACAGTCGCGTCCGCGCTGCAAGTGACCGCCGATTCCACAAGGATATCCCACAGAATCTGTCAGGTATGCTCTTATCGAGGATCCGAAAGTCGCTGTACGCATCTCTTGAGAAGATACTCCCGAAAAGAACGAGATTGGTCGCATTGAAAAGCGGTTCGTGGGTGAGTTGTGTCAACGATATTGGCCCTCCATGATTCAGAGTTAGATCTCTGATCTGAGACAACAAAACGGGTCCGAACGACCGGGTGGTCTCGCCTAGAGAGTGTAGCGACAACGATCTGTCAAGGAGCGGGTAGATGTCGCGGATTACGACGTCATGGAGGCGTGTGTGACCGGTCTGAACACCAGCAATGACATGTAACATCCTGTGGTGCAAGGTGTCCCTACTGAGCAGCTGTGAAGAAGTCGGAAATATGGAAGAGATGGCATCGCCAGAAGAGACGACCAGGAGGCGCCAGGAACCAAGTGACACCCTATATAGGGATCCGTAGCACTTTCTAGTTTGCGTTTATATCAATCGATCGAATCGAGTCGTCATAGGGGGCTGCAACTCACCTGTATACAAGGAGAAAAAGACAAGGGCTCAATACGTACAGTAGCCCGTTGTCGTAACCTCCTAACAAGCTCGGCGCCTCGGGGGGAAAACTTGACATACTGCAAAAGTACGAGCAGAGGAACGCATAGATGCTTGTGAGGACTCGCAAAACATAGGGAGCAGCGAGGACGATCGAAGACATGATTCGACTTGACGGGACTCGAGAGCAGAGATGTGGGGCTATTTATCTATACCGTCAAGAATCCCCACATGAGTTGATCGTGTGATCAATCCCCCGCATGAAACAGGGGGTATCGGTCTATTCTTCTTCGAGGCAATCTCTTATCTCCGGTGAACTTGAGGCTTGCATCTGCAATCCAGTGTCGACATCATTGACGGGGATCTTGCTAGACCTAAAATGATCTCGGGCCCGTGTGCAAGTGCCTGGCTCATGAAACATACTGCATTCGTTTGGATGTTACGTGCCTGAACTTTGGGCCAAGAGTACCAATCGTCAGAATGCCGATTGTGGCAGTCCAGCTCATACCTAGTAGGGTAGAGGACTTGGAGAAGGTTGGAATTGCAGTTGTCCCGTTTAGGAAGGCATTATCCGAATCGGTCAGAAAACTGTATGGTGAACAAGCAAGGTAGAGATCCCATGAGACTTCATGTAAGGTGTCGAGTCACTGAACTGGATGTGGCACCCTGGACACAGACGGCGACGCCAATAGCAGACGTCTTGCGCATGAAGCTCGAGCAGAGCGCCAGCTCGCAGTGAGAGGCTTGATTAAATCCGACACGTGAGGGACATTTCGACGCGGAAAGAATTGGAAAAGAACACCACTGACGTTTGGCAGGCTAGCATGCGCGCTTCGACGGCCTTGTAACGTCAATATCATGCGGGTATAGGCGATGCGCGATGTCGTTTTTGTATGCTGTTATTGTGTCGCCACCAAGCCCTACCGCTGCCCCAAGGAGATCGAGTCTGAGAATGAGTCGCCTGGTTTCGCCGCCTGGCCGAGTCCTTACCGTGGGTCGATGTTCAACGCGATCGTTCTCGAGATACCAGCTCGTGCATCAAGGCACATGACCACGGAACGCGTACCCCGTCCGTTGGCAGCTCCGTAGTCGACGGTCCGACTATCGCCTACAGTTGAGGGCTCCCCAAAGATGCCACATCGTCGCTGCGCCTCGACCTGCGCAGGCCAAGGATAGCAGTTTGTA
Source organism: Afroboletus lepidellus (assembly GCA_038094355.1). NCBI lineage: Eukaryota > Fungi > Basidiomycota > Agaricomycetes > Boletales > Boletaceae > Afroboletus > Afroboletus lepidellus. The sequence goes on along the minus strand of JBBPUA010000504.1, from coordinate 10,350 downwards.
TGCGTCTTGATATATCCCCCCCGCAACTCCCCGCGGCCGAGACGTCGCACTCCGGGACGCATAATCTGAGTCGTCGCGGTTCTTTGGCATGATTGTCGAGCAAGAGACCGGATTCGCCCGCATTCGCAGCCAAGGCCGTCCTGAATGGCTGGCTATCTCGAACCCTCGGAGAAAAACCGCCCGATGCCTCTGTGTCGTGTCATCCGCACTGAGGATCTACGCGTCTGTTCGGGGAGCTCCCAGTTATATGCTGCAAAATGACCCTCGCCGGCGCGTTGTACGCACGACTGAACTCGTGATCTTGAGACTGGCAGACATTGAGTAGTCGAGGCCGCCATCCTTGGCGATGATGGGTATAGATGTCTCGTAGGGTCGCAGGGTGACAACGTTTCAGTCTGCTAATTGTTGTGCACTAATCGATATTACACTGCACGAATCATGAGCGTTTTCCTTCCATAGATACATTGTCATTGGTGCGTGCGTGCGTAGGATATCCTTGATGAAAGCAAAAGCAAAGAGCTACAAATACTGTCGTGCGCGATCAAATGTCAATACGACAACGAACGAAAACAGAATAAAAAAGCGTGCAATTCAGTCCTCGGCAGTCGTTCCCTCTCTAAAAATTTCGTGAATGCGCTCGAGCTCCATCCTAAGGGCCCGATGTTCGTCGCTCAGCTTGAGCAACTCTTCTACGTCCATCACATCCGTTTCGGCTTCCGAGTCCCCGTTGAGCATCGCCTCGAGCTTGCGTCGCTGCGCCAACACCCTGGTAAACACCCCTAGGTAGTCGTCATACTGTGACTGGTATAGGACTCGCAGTGCTGCATGGTCTGTCGCCGGAGGGTACTTGCGCGTCGGGCGGTGGTGCCGCGGCGCGCGCTCCGACGAGGGTTGGTCCGACGAGATGGACCGGTCCGAGACGGCTGGCGGGGACGGGTTACGTATACGCTGTTGGGGGATCTCGCCTTCGTCCTCAGAGGAAGTGTAGATCGGGGATCGTCGTCGTGGTTTGATGCAGTTGGTTGCCGCCTTGGAGGGTCGTTCCAACTTGTGCGTCGACCCGCTTGTTGCTCGTCGCTCCTGACTCGGGACGGATACTTGTGCTGGAGAGGGATCCTTCTTCATTTTGAAGCGAAGCGGGTCCCGAGCTTTTGAAGAGGAAGCCACAGAACTACCGTCGTCGAGTTTTCGGCGCTTGGAAAGGGAGGATTTAGAGGACGCATTGTCCAAAGCGTCTTCTGCTTCTTGGATTGGCGCCTTGCGTTTGACTATAGGACCAGCGACCTTGTCCTTTGAGATCCGCTCTTTTTCTCTCTGGCGCTTTTCTCGTTCCATCTCTTCCCGCTCTCTCCGTCTTTCCCGTTCCATGGCCTCTCGTTCTCTCTGTCGGGCTTTCTCTCTTTTCTCCATCTCCTGCTCCCTCTCCAGTTCGCGCAGTTTTTCCTTTTCCCTCGCCCGTTTCTCGCGCTCGCGTTCTCTCAGGCGTTCGTGCTCCAACTCGCGGTCCTCCTCCTCCTTTGTAGGTTTTGGTGGCATGGTTGGTATCGTTTTCCTGGCATGACTCCCGCCTGCCGGGGGTGTGGGTTTCTGGGGTAAAGAGGCGGGAAGAGATGGTTTTGCTGCACGGGCGTCAGCTGGTGTCTCCGATCTCTCTGCCGAGGTCGATGGCTGAGGCGATTTCTTTGCTTGGTACCCCGAGCCAGGGAGCCGTCGGGACGCGTTTGCCTTTGCACCAGCGGCCCCGTCCGAGGACGATCGATCCACCCCAGCTCGCTTGATGGCATCGACGCGTGCGGCGGTGACTTTGGAGCTCTCGTCTTTGATCTGGATGTCACCCTTGGCGCGTGCATCCAGCTTTGACTTGTTCTTGGCGTCCTTTGTGATCGCGGGGCGTTTCGGTTCCGCTTGGGCGCTGGCAGACGATCTGCCGCTGCTGCTGGCGGCCATGGGTGGAGGAGCAGGGACAGAGGATTGACCGGTCTGACGAAAGCGCACGTTCGCCCATGCGGGATCGGACTCGGGTATCTTGAGAGCCTTGAAGGCGATGCGTGCCTGTCGTGCCATGGCCACACGCTCTTGTTCGGTGAGCTTGGGCCAGTCAAAGGGTCGTACTTCTGTCCATGTTTGGTTCTTGAGGACCCAGTGACGCGGCGCCTTGTCACCCTTCTTTAATGGGGGTTCCTGCTCGGCAACCTTTGGACCTGTGTGAGCATGGGAGAAATGGCAGAGGGAGGACTTACCTCCTCGAGAAGGGCGAGCAGGTCTTCGCGGGCCGAGTCGGAAATGTTTGCGCCGCCAACCATTTTGACGGCATCCTCGGCGAGACGGCGAGATATGGCGATGCAGTGGACGAGACGGCGGCGCACGTCTGCGCTTGCCTTGGAGGACGGGGTATTCTGTGGCAGGGGCGAGACCTTGCGCGGCGGCACGGTGGAGGAGGAAGGAGCACGAAGCTGCTCAGAAGCAAGGGACTTCTTGATCACCGTGCCGGAGCCGGGCGTCTTGCGCTTCGCGTTCTTTGCACCTGGAACTAGCGGAGGCTGTGCGAGAAGGATGGCCTGGCGTTCCAGGTGCTGCCGCTCTGCGACTATTGTGCGCTGACGGACCTTGTCTGTGACCTTGTCACCGAGCTGGCGTTCGACCATGAACTTGCCAATGACGTTGGCATAGAGCTTGAGTGGCGCCATGGGCTTGGCGGCGGAGGCGGTGCGCAGGTAGAGCTCGTGGGGAGAGCCCTCCTTCTGGGGGCGCATGGGGAAGAAGGTGTCCCCGATGTAGATGCCCTGGTGCGGGTTCGGTGGTGTGCAGAGAAGGCGTATGGAGACTTACCGGGTGGTTCCCAAAGTCGACGGACATGGGGGGCTGGTTGGGGAAGGCGTCGAGGGCGTCGAGGGTCTCTGCGGACATGCGGACGATCATGGCGCGCTTGGGCTTTGCCTGGACGGCGCTGGCGACGTGGAGCGAGAGGGGGCCATTGCCGGGGAGCGGCATCATGGACGAGCAGACGACACACACACTAAAATTATAAAAATAATTAATTATTATCTTGCCGATCCCAAGCGCACACGCCCCTTTTGCCCACGCCACGGGGCACGGACCATGGCACCGCCACAGTTTCCGAGCGATGGTCGCAGATGACGACAGGGAGCACGACCCGACATCCGCCCCGCTTGTTCTTCCCTCCTCCCTCCGCCCCATGCCAGAACACCTCCTCGACATCGAGCACGGCACCTGCCCCGGCTGCAAAAAATCCGCCGTCAACGAGAGCGGTGGCCTCGTCGTCGCGTTCGGGTGGGTCTCGCCTCACCTCACCTTGCTTCGGTGACGCCCATTGCCGCATACAGCCAGTCTTTTTTCCATGTCGACTGTTTCAAGTGCGCCAAATGCAACAACCAGGTCACCGCAGACACCAACCTCCTCCTCCTCTCCGACGGCTCCCCCATCTGCGCCAACTGCAGCTACAACTGCAACATCTGCCAGCTCCCGATCCTCGATGAAGCCATCATGACCGGAGACGACTCCTATCACGCGCACTGCTTCAAGTGCAAGGTCTGTCACAACAGGATCGACGAGCTCGTCTTTGCAAAGACCACCCACGGCATATACTGCATGAATTGCCACAACGAGCGCATGGCCAAAATACGTCGCCATGCCCAGCGCAAGAGGGAAAGGGAAAGAGCCGCCCCTGCCAGTGCTCCCTCGTCCTCCCGCGACCCCGACCACGCCGTGAGTTTCCATTCGCTTGTGCCCGTGTTCGCTGACCTTGTCCCCAGCTTTCCGACCGCTCTCAAAACTTTTCCCCGCCATCGTCCCTTCGTTCCAAACCCTCTGGCCATGTTCTCCGCGATGCACCGTCCACCCAAAGCCTCCAGGTTGTCGTCTCCGACCCGCCCGTACGACACCCTAGGTCCACCTCCCCCGCTGATCCCCCCAACTCGGTCCAATCAACTGTCACCACGCCAACAGAAACCCTTCGTGACGCTCAACCGCAGTTGACTTCACTCCGGCAGCCGGAACAATCGCAGTCCTTTGTCATGACAGTCGCCCCTCCAGATCCGCGGCTTGAACCATCCGTTGCCTTGAATGGGAACCATATCCACGATCTTCCGGCTCCAGCCCACTTGCAGTCGGCCATTGGCAGCAATGGCAATGCCCACCTCAGTCCCACCTTTGCCATGGATGCCACGAACCCGATGCAGCGCCGCAAAAGCTATGACGATGGCGTCCGCCCGCTCAACGTCCTTCTCGCGCAAAATGGCGCGACTCTCCACAAAAAGGACGCACCCATTGGCGGTCTCAGTGTCCCTAGCCAGACCTCTCGAGCTGACAGACGGCGGTCGATAAACCCCGGTCTGAGTCTTCAGTTCAAGGACGCACTTCCCAACTCAGCACCTCCAGAGATGGTTCGTTCACAAACCCTACCTGCTCGCTCTGATTCACCAGGCCCATCGCCCTTGACCGCGTATTTCGACGATTCCGTCGTTCCACAGAGTTCGAATTCGAGTTCCTTCTGCGATAACGCGTCCATTTCCACCATTTATCACTCACCGGCGTCCTCGCCAGTGCCGCCGCCAGAGAACGGACGTGTCACTCCAGAGCAGGCGCGGACCCGCTCTGCATCGCATGATCCTACTGTGGTGCCACGACCTACGACCCCATTGCGATCTGCTCCCCGCCCGATCGTCACCCTAGAGCGTCCCCCCAAACGGTCCCATAGCCTGCGTCGTCCCAACGGTTCCGACTGTGCCAATGGACATGCTCCGCCGGCATCTACAATGCCCCCTCCGCCCGACGGGTCAAAGTCGGGAAGGACCTCACCCCTGGGATGGAATGGTGATCGGATCGGAACGATGAGACCTACTTCGCCTTCGCATCGTGTCGACGTACCTCACGGCGTGGAGAGCGGTACCGATACCGAGGCCGAGAGTTCTAATGAGAGGTCAGACGACGTTGCTAATTCTCCCCCTCGGCCCCCTCGACCTCCACCGAAACCGCGCCCTGAACCTCTCAAACTCGACGTTGACCGTGACGTTTCCACTGTCTCACAACAAGACGACTCGGATGAGTCACCGCCGGTTGAACGTACCTCCATCGCGACATTTATCGCGCCTGCCTTGCCACCGATACGCTTTTCCATGTCCGGCTCGGATTTCTCAGAGTTCCTTAGATCGGTCGGCGGCATCCCGTCGCTGAAGTCGTTGAACGAAATCGCACAGCAGGAGGCACTGCCGACGACACCAACATCTGTAAATACGCTTGTCCCTCAAGATGAAGTTGCCAAGCCACCGCCCGGCGCCGCTGGAGATCCCCCTGGCAACTCTGGCGCTTCATTGACTGATGACGTGAAAGTTGCCGATAACTGCCAGTTCCCTTCTAGGGATCATGCGGCATCGGAATCGCAGGCGCCTCCAAGCCAGAGCGCGCCCAATCGAGAACGACAAGCCTCTGATGCGTCCCTGAACGTTATCCCCTCGACGACTCAGATCACTGTCACGTCCCCTGCTGGCGACTCTGTACCGCCACCTGTCACGAACGAGACGTTCGATCTCATCATTCGTCGTCTGCAAGAAGTCCTCACAGACGCCAATGAACGGGGCTCACAGCAGCTCCGCTTTGAAAAGGTGTTTGTCGAGACCATCCTGATATCATTGGAGCAAAGACGCAAGGAATATCTAGAACTCAAGGACAAGTATGAAGGAACCAAGGTACCATCTCGTCCATCAGTCATCGTCCCATGCCGAGTAATTTACCATTTTCTGACAGCGAGCTAGCGAGCAATATATATCTGGGCTTACGGTAGCGCAAAAGGAATACGACCGCGAACTAGTAGCGCGCCGTAACGCAGAGTCAGAGATCATTCGTTTACGAGTATTGCTTTCTGGTCAGGCTGCCAAGCTCACCGCCTTGACTGGCGAGAACAGCCGCCGGGAGGCACGGCGACAGTTGACAGAAGAACTCGGCAAAAATCTTGATAAACTCGAAAGAGATCTCTCCAAACTCAAGGCTGAGCGGGACGTTGCGCTGGCCGAGGTCGAAGAGCTGTGCTCCTCAAAGAGGTGCGCATCGCACTGTATCCATTATCACACAGCACCCTCACTGGTATACAGCGCTCCTAGTAATGTATCCTCGGGCGAGGTTTCGGTCGCGCAGCTCAGTCGTTCGTTGACAATGCGTCTCGACAACATCAAGAAGCAATATCAGCATGAACTCGTTCCACTCACTCAACAACGCGAAACCCTCATCAGAGAGATCTCAGAGCTCAAGTCGGCACGCGAACAGTTCCTGGAGGAGACGACAGTCCTCAACGCTAGGAACGAGGAACTTGCACAGCTCAGTGCACAGTATACGCGCCGAATAGAGGTTGCCCGGCCCGACGGCCCCTCGCTACCCCCGGAAGTTGCTCCTGTGAAGCCAGAGCCTGTGTTGCGCGAAAAGAAGAGTACATCATTTGACCGGACTCGGCCTAGTCAAGAACCTTTGCCCCCGGTACAGCCGCCCCTCACTTCAGCATCGAACCCCAGCATGTCGACGCTCGTCGAAGAAATCAAGTTGATACGGGCACCCAAGCCCGACTTCAACGATGTCTTGCCCTCCTCCAAGCATGGCATATTCAAGTGGCCAGGCCATCGGATGAGGGATCACACGCTTGCGCCCACGGATCCCAGATCCAAGGGCAACTTTGAGCACAACTTTCAACCGGCGAGCGCGCTTCGGTTCACGCGCTGCGACCACTGTGGAGACAAGCTGTGGGGTGGAGCACATTTCCGTTGCACGAGTGAGCGGTTGTCAGATGTGTCTCAGGTTTTTGCTCATCCTTTTGCGCAGTGTGCCATATCAATGTCCACTCGCGATGCGTGAACCAGGTCCATCTATCGTGTTCTCAAAACCCTGCGCGTCCGCGCGAAGAGTTGAATGGGATCGGGCAATGTACGTCCAGATCGCGAGGATGACCTCTTGTGACTCACATCTTGCAGCGCCCTCGATATTCGGTCGCGATCTCGCTGAACAAGTCAAGTTCGATTTGCGATGGGGCGATCGCAAGGTTCCCGTCGTTGTAGAGAAGTGTATAGAAACCGTCGAAACGCTGGGTCAGTCGTATCATTGGCTACGGAGGCGCTTTTCTGACCTGTCTGCAGCGCTCGACTTTGAAGGGATCTACCGCAAGACGGGAGGCCTAACCCAAACCAAGATGATAACGCAACTCTTTGACCGAGGAGACTATACTGCCTTTGATCTCACAGACACGGATCGATTCAACGACATTTCCTCGGTGACGTCTGTGCTCAAGACCTACTTCCGCTCGCTTCCGGTACCTCTTTTGACGCACGATCTTCACGAAGAGTTCATTGCTGCCGCCGGATTGAAAGATTCGCCGCAGAAAACGATGCAACTTCAAGAGCTTGTCGGCCGCCTACCTCCCGAACATTATCATACGCTACGGTTACTCCTGTTCCACCTGCACCGGTAAGTGTCTCTTTGTAGGTCCGGTCTCCAAGCGAAGATGACTCATGGCGACTGTGCAGCGTGCGAGAGCACAGTGACACCAACCTCATGACAGCACGCAACCTGGGCGTTGTATTTGGACGTAAGTGTGATTCCATCGGACCCCGTTGCGTCCGACGCTAATGATACGCCTCTGCTCTGTCGACTTAGCAACTCTGATGTGGTCTCGAGACCCGGGCTCCGAATTCAGCGATATGGCTGGCAAGGCCCTGATGGTCGAGTGGCTCGTGGAAAACGCCCCCACGATCTTTCAACCGATGACGTGACCCTGATTCGCCTTCCAGTGTTCCCTTCTTCCTTTTTTTAACCTTATTGTATACCACTTATTCGACCGTTTCGCTGTATGAACCTCCTCGTTCTGTTTCAAACTAAGTTATTATCTCTCCCTAGTGTTTTGGGTCTGGCAGGTCTACGTCTGGACGGCTTGGCGCTGACACGTGTGTCTCTTAATCGGGGGGCGTTATACACCCCGCCCATTTCTTTCCTTTCTCACTCCAACGGATCGCCAGATAGTCTCGTTTCTTCGTACCAATATGATATCCCGGTTGCTAGCACACAGGTATATTTGCATATTTCGCACTCCCATGGCATTCTCGCGCAATGATCACACTTTCTCTTCGTATTATTTTTGGATACCTTCCCCCTTTGCCATGGATATAATCGCGTCGTTGGGGGGGTCGGATGTAGAGGGTAGACGAAGCTGCAAGACAAATACATACTACCTCGGAAGGAAGCGGAAACGGAAATGGAAACGAGAAGCAGAAACGCAAATTAGATGAATCCGAACGACACGACACGGGTATGTACGACCGCCACGTCACCACGACAAGGAAACCGAGACCCACAGCCCGTCAGAGGAGCTCGCGCGATCGTCGCGTTCGTGGAGCGGCCTTGTCGGGTTTGAGCGTGCAATAAAGGAAATGCCGGCGCGGGCCCGACGCGGCTGCCACGGCAGCGACGCGCGCGCCGAGCGGGGCCGCTGCGTCGCTCCGGATGCCGAGGGAGAACATCCGGTCAAAGACTGTTCAGGGGATCAGGTAGCGCGTTTCGCGCGCGCCCAAGGGAGCACAAGAACCACTCACGCGTCGCCGTAAACGCCTTGGCGGTCGTCTGGCACGCCAGATGCGTGAGCGACAACGGAGGACTAACGCCCTCGAGATTGCGGAGGTAACGATATACCATCGAGGGCTGGCACGGGCCTAGATCAGATCACGAGAGATAACGATCAGCGTCGATTGGATGCGGCGATGGACGGGACGGAACGGACCGAATCTAAAGACGGCATTGTACGCCTGCCGCCATTTCTCCTCGAGCAGACGGGCACAGTTGGCTGGATCTGGGCAAGTGGGACACTACCGAAACGGGGTGAGGGCGTGAGATGTCGGAGTGGTGAGCAGGGGCCAGAACAGGAACGCACGCATTGGTATTCCTTGGCCAGGGGCGTGAGGCCAAGTTTCAGGACGCGTTCGAGGAACCAGTTGCGTCTAAACGCCGTTGGACGTGTGAGTGGGACGTCCGAAAGCGGGGAGACGGGCCCACCGTTTCTCGAGTCTCAGGAGGGTTTCTGGGCTGAGCGTGCTCAGCTCCTCTTCGGACCACCCACCGGGATTGTCGAGCACGAAGCGACTAGATTCACGATAGAGTTCTTCTTCTTCGAAGAGCTCTGCGATGCGCATAGCCTTGATCGGCTTCCCGGCCGCGTGAGTGAGAAGAAAGGTGCGGCATTCTTGCTGTAGTGCGGGAACGCAAAGCTTGTGCGAGATGTTCATGAGGCCCTCGACGTTGTTCCATGAGATATTGCATTGAAGGCTGTATCGTGTTCAGATCCATATGCATTTGCGCGCTACGGCTGGACGTACTGTGGATAGACAAATTTGAGGAAATCGTGAAAGATGCTGGCTTTTTCTTCCTTGAGGACGATGACGGCGTCCTGTTCGTTCGTACGCCTGCGTCTCTTCACGGTGGCAAGCGTGTTTTGAGATCCCATGCGGTCCGACTTTTGTTTTCCCTTGGGATCCTGCTTCGCTTCTCCAGAGCCTTGAAGCTTGGCGAGACTCGCTCCCCGAGCGTGTGCTTTGCGCCTGTTCATCGAGGTTGCAGATTGGGAGCGCTCTGGTTCGCTGTCGCTCGTTTCGCTTTCACTTGCAGGGGGGTTCCTGATCTCCACGGGAGACGAGCAGTCAGAGGCTGTGTCACTAGCACTACTTTCAGGAGAGTCATCGTCATGGCTAAAGGTCATGGCCGCGGACGCGTCAGGATCGGACTTGGGCTTGGTTCCTGCCCCCGGAACGGACGGGGGTTGGGAGATGGTGATCACGGAAGACATGGACGGCGGACGGCCGGTCTCGAGCCAGCTCCCGCTTAACGCAGCTTCAAAGAACGGGGAAGCGAAAAACAGGACCTCCTTGTGGGCCCTATTACGGAGCAGCAGGGATTTCAGTCATGTGGCGTCACGGTCTAGCGAGAAAGCAGTAAAAGACCGACCAAAAGGTGGTGCTCTCGACGACGATTTTGACGGTGCCGGGGAAGCGTCCGTTGCGACGCGTAAAGGTGTCGTCGATCTCTATGGCACGCTCTGACTCGTAGAGGTTGAGCTCCGTGACGAGCTCGTCGTTATCGCATTCCTCGAGAAGCCATGGCGGAGAGCCGGAAGAACGGAATATGCCTGCTGCGGCTGCGTGGGTTTCCGTGGGGGAGCTGAGGGACGCGGAGGGGTTGTTGGGACCGCGCGAATTGCGAGCGATGAGGATGTGAGACGGGTTGGTGCTGAGCATCCGTGACGCCACTGGGTGGTGGTAATCGACAACTTACACCTGACGCGTGACGCATGTCGCGGCGGAGTCGATT
>JBBPUA010000503.1:0-16627 GCA_038094355.1 Afroboletus lepidellus | reverse complement strand
CTACGATATTTATATTTTGATAATACTTGAAAAAAAAAACCATAGAGCTTAATCAAGTACCAATAAAAAATATCATCCACTTTGATTCTCATTATATACTGACATGGAGATATAAAATCTTAGGTATGTACTCCAAATTGATCATTGAATTGATAATCTAAAAATTTGAATTGTTAGTCACTCAATATTTTATACTATTATACTTTTAATCTCCTTTAGACCATTTTATAGAATGGTAATAACTTCCTGTATGCTAGTACAAGCATGGAAGAGTAGCCAAGAGCCATGATATGAATCATATAATATGCTGTGCATGAGTCTCAGACTCCATTTTCATTGAACACCCTTGGTATTTTCTTTAAAAGTGGTTTACAGGCTAGAGTAATCTTTGGTTATTGTGAAAAGGAATTGAAGTGGTGTAGGAAAGTATAAGAGTAATTTCAAACTCAGATATATTATTTCTATAAATTCCCTTGACATTGTGATAAAATAACTGCATATATCACTTGCTTTCAATAAGATATTACTATGCTTGCCAAAAGTAAAAAAACCCTTTCAATGAGGTTGCTGTTTTCAAATGACCATATCTTTGTGGCCTGTGATTCAAATCACATGATTTCTGGCCGGAAATAGTATGTACTTTATTTTACATCACTAATGCTAAGCGAAATTCCCATAGATGTTTGCAGTGTGCTTCACACAGGGTTAGTCATTGAAAGGGTTTTTGAAGTCACTGTATATGTTTCATGCATGGCATGGAGATGAAACAGAATGGAAGCATAGAAGGTACTCGACCTTCTCACAGACTGGTATGGTATTCATCATATCCAGATCTCTCCTTAAAACTTCCAGGTGAATGGGGTGATCGAACAGTGTCATCTCAATGTTTGGGAGGCCATCATTAAAAGTACCCTGGGAGGAGAGCTTCACTGGCATGTATCCACTCACTCTGTTTTCTGGGCAGAGCAAGTCACCATCCTCAAGTCTACCAGTTTGTTGCCATACTTCATGGTACATGGCATCAAACCTTTATTTCCTTTTGACCTCACAGAGGCTACTTTTCTTGTATTTGTACCAGCTACTGATGCTGTTTCTAGATCAATGCTCATCAGTTGGCACACTCTACAACTACAATGTCTTGTTTGTTTCCAAGGCTACCCAAAGGTTGGCTCATAATCTGGGTTGGACAGCTACATAGATAATGGGAGGCAAAGAGACATCTGGCAAGCTCAAGTGTACCACCAAGGACATGATATGCATTGTTATTGATGGCTGCCACACTTGCAACAAGACCAATGAGATTGAGAACAAGCCTCATACATAACACTTCCACTACTCCAAATGCCCAGTTACTGCCAACATCCCTAGCTTCATCAGCTTTTCCCCTCCTGAATGGTAACTAGGACTTCAACCAGAACCAAGATCATTTCCACACCTTGGTCAAAGTACCACACTTACCACATGTTTTGCCAAAGCTCAATCTCACTGTACAATACATCTCTTGTTTTCATCACTATACAATACAACATCTTTTGTTTTTGTCACTGTACAATACATCTCTTATTTTCAAATACAGTAGACTATCTCATATTGCATGACCTTATAATGCATAAAATGTCCTCATGCATACATCAGCAAACTAACCCTCACCCTGTCATTCTGTCCAGCTCTGTCCAGCTCTGTCCAGTCCAGCACAGACTGTCCCAACCTGTTAGGGTGAGGATTAGTTTGCTGATGTAGCTGGACCCTTGCCCTGAGCTGGGCCAACTGAAATTATGCATGAAATACCATATTGGATAATGCATAATAGATTTGGGGGGTTATGCATTATTATATGGGGAAACTAGGGTGGTTATGTATGTATGAATAGAGTCCATTATGTGCAGACTAAGTTGACTTTTGAACACCTGGATGGCACCAGAACCTCCACAGAAAGTGTGCAAGCCCCACACTGAACATAAACCATACAACTGTATAGCCAGACAAGAGATGAATCACCCTGGGAAGACCTCAGCTGTCATGCCTGCTAAGCATTCTTGCAACCATCTCATCCTCCATGATTGGCTTGGTGTCATTGCCCATTATGACCGTAACCAGCCAATCTCCCAGGCTGATGTTGTAACATACTTTGCATCAAGAAAAGAAGATGCTCTTATCTTTAATCAATCAAGCCTCTCTCATCACTTGTCTGAGAAAGGATGGCTGGAAGACCAGAAGTGCTCAGAGACAAATCCAGCTGCTTTGTCAGCAAAACAAGCTTGCATTGTGACATATCCTGATGTAGAAAAAGCCTTGTTCAAGTGGGTTAAACATATGGAAGAGAAAGAAGAGCACATTACTGAAGCTATGCTACTTATAAAGCATGATGTAGAGCTCTGGATTGCTCTATGGTTATATTCTGGCATTTTACTACTCCACAGACATTCCTGATTTGTGTTCCAATGGGCTGACATCTTTTTCCTGTGGTCCAAAACATTCTTTGACCCATTCCCAGCTTTTTCCACTACACATCATCAACACATAGGCTGATACAGCTTTCCCATAGTCCAATATATCATTGACCCTGCCCTGAGGTACTTTCCCACTGTCTGACCCACCTTTGGCCCATTCTTGGGCCTTGCCCATTTGCTTTTTAGACCTTGTCTTGGTCGGACTAAGGTCTTTTGGACTCATTTTCTTCATTTTGGACATCTGTTACATAGTTTAAGATCTAGTCCCTTACTTATACAATGGAATCTTCCCTTCTTACCATGTACATGTAACTACCATCTAATCAACTGATACCCACCATCCAATGACTGCACAACCATCCAAATGACCTTCCTACCTTCCTTCTCACCTTTTCAACTGGCTGGAATATCTTTGGCCCATTTTCGGGCATATCTTTGGCCTGTTTCCTCCCTCAAAAACCTTAGTACAAGCCTCAGGCCCTCTTTAACCCCTATACTATATCCTAGTTGTTACTACAGCCAGGATACATTGTTTACAGTGAGAAATTTGAGAATGCACTTGGTGTTCCAGATGAGAAGAGACTCAAGTCTAATGGTTGGATAACCAACTTCCATTGAGCATAGGTTATTTCACAACACAATTTCACCTGAAATTGATTCTAGAATATTACAGGTACAATTTGAAAGAATTCCATAGACATGAGGAGGCTGGATCTGTAAACACAGATCATATTGCAGAAGAACATCAGAGAATCCAGAAAATCTATGCAGAATATACATCAGAAGACCATCTAAATTTTGATGAATCTGGTTTGTTCAGATTGTAAGAATTTTGTGTGATTGGTCAAGTTAATGTGTTGATTTTGGTGATGTAAGTGCATCTCCAGATTGTGGCATTGGAGAAAAACCAATGCTAGGAAAGAAATCAAACAAAGCTCAGATTACAGTTGCATTCATGTGTAATGCAACCAGCACAGAGAAATGGCCTATTTTTACATTAGCAAGTCAAAGTGCCCCTGCTGTTTTTGAGAGGAGTTGCCACAACACAAGTTCTGGTATTGCAATAATAAAACAGAATGGGTAACAGCTGAGTTATTCAAAGAGTAAGCATTATTCTATTAACTTAGACTTGATTCTAACCTGAAATGCTACAAATGGATCCAACATTATGACAAGGTTTTTCACAACCAGAATTGAAAGGTTTGCCTTTGGCTTGACAACTTTGCAGATCACTCTATCTTCTATACATCAACCAATATTTGTCTAGAGATGTTTGCCCTAAACATGACCTCATTTGTACAGCTGCTCAATGCAGGCATTATCTGTTGCTTCAAAGCACACTATCAGCATGCATTTTGTCTGTCTTTGTGCTGTTGACCTTGATGAGATGGAAAGAGACAATGTTTATAGCATCAATTTATTAGTCATGACAATGACAAAGGATGCATGGGACAGCATCACTCCAGAGATGATCCACAACTGTTGAAAGCATGTATTTCAGCTGTTGTATGTTTTTGACATCTTTCATTTACATTTTGGATGCTGAATCTATCCTGTTGACTTACTAGTGACTCAAACATGCTGCTGATTCAATTGACCAACCAAAATGACAACAATGATCCCCTTACTGACTCTGTTGCCTGGGAAATCATCACCACATTTGCAAACAGTGCTATTGCCCTATCTGAAACTGAAGCCAAACTCTTGGCACACCTTGGTGCCCATTTTAATTTCTCACAATGGAAACCAGTATTTGACAAGGTTTTTGAGTTTGATGATGATACCTATGCTACTGCAACTGCCATTGAGGCACTGAAAAAGCATCAACTTGCCTTCAGACCATGACATTATACTCAACATCCCTTGAACTCAAAGGTTATGGGTCTAACCTAGATGCCCCTATACAATGGACTTGTATGATTCTTTTTCACTTTTTCATCTTATCTTATCTCTTTATCTTATCTAATCTCGGAGATTGCCAGTGGCATCTCTTGATCTGTCTTATCTTCATCAGTGCTGCCTCAAGGGCTAATGCTTCTATGTTTCACTACTTCACTCTTCTATATTTCACTCATGTTTCATTTCATTACTGTGTTACAGTCCTCTGGCTATATGAACATATTAGGGTAGATCCCAAACATGTACACATGATATCACTTAGTATATATACCTGGGGTAGCTGGGCTGAATGTCCTTCAGTCTAGTTCACTTCAAGGTTTTTCTCAAAGCCTTTAAGTGTCTTACCTCAGTTACTTCCCCTCCCCCTTGGTTTAAGTACTGCCTGATCCCTAGTTGGGTTGTTTCACTTGAACTAGACTCCACATCTTTTATATCACCCACACATTTAAACCACTACTATCACTTAACCAGATGCAAGTGTGTAGCCAAGCTTCTTCAAGAAGAACCAATGCTAAATGGTAGCAAGTGTTCCCATGCTTCCACACTACTCTTCTTTCCTTTCTAAGTTGTGTACAACTGGTCATAAACCTAGACCACCCCTATGCTGCTGCCATCACCATCAATGAGGAAGGCGCCCAGCCAGTTCCATATATTGAAGAAGAGCCAGTCACTGAGGCAGAAGCTGCCCAGGACCTAGTAGGTGGAGAGCACCCCAGACCACGCTCTCTTTCACCCTTCAATAGGGCCCTTGTGTCGTTAAGCGACTTAAGGACTGAATTGTTCAATTTTGTATAGGACTCAGATGGAGATTTCTTTCCTGTATCCTCACTTTCTTCTATTCACAGTCACATGTACCTTAGCACTCTTCCCCCATACCTGCTCAATGCTGAGGTCATAGACCAGATCCTGGAGATTGATCA
The DNA here is from genome assembly GCA_038094355.1 of Afroboletus lepidellus. Classification (NCBI taxonomy): domain Eukaryota; kingdom Fungi; phylum Basidiomycota; class Agaricomycetes; order Boletales; family Boletaceae; genus Afroboletus; species Afroboletus lepidellus. The sequence continues at coordinate 11,358 of JBBPUA010000503.1, read as the reverse complement.
AGCATCAGAGATAGATGGGACAACAGAAGGATCAGAGGTCAACTTGAATGATTATGTTCCATCACCCCAGATCCACTTCCTCAACCTAAATGAATTGTCATCTGCCCATCCCTGGAACCACACCTATCCCCTGCCTCACATGGCATATTGTCATGGGGAACTCATGCAAGTACACCAGGTATGGTACCTTTGATTTCAAAGTCAGGACCTTGGAACAAGTAGGAGAAAGAATCAGAGTTGTAAAAAGAGAAAGAGAGGCATCACCAGAGTTAGAGGAACTAACTGGTCAGAAAGAAACCACGAATGGTTAAGAAGCCAGCTCAATATAGATCACAGATCTGAAGACAGGAGTCTGGTGACTATCAGCCTGAAACTCATATTACTCTATGCCCCCACAGTACCCTTCACAAGCCAAAGTGGCTTTAGTTTAGAACTTTTGAAATGTCAATTTCTGAAGGACTTCTTGACACTCTCTCATGTCTCTCAGGAGAAGACCAATCTGCAAGTTTAGCAATGGCCTCGGAGTTAAGACTCTATTTTGATGCACTGGCCATGGAGATCCAGGATCTCTATACTGCTAATCAAACCTTGCAAAATGATTTGGCCATGACACAACAGGTGCTTACACAAGCACAAGCTCCATAGCCAGCTGGTGTATGGACACCCCAAGAACAAGAAGCTAAAACTCTTCAAGATCATTGCTGACCTAGATGACTATGACAGAAAGATGAGCAAAAACTTTGAGCAATGGTGGATCAAGATCTGCCTCTGGAAGAAAGAAAACCCTCTGGCCCTGGCAGGAACAGCCAAAGTTAAGGTAGTGTTAAGCTGCATGAAAGAAAACCAGCAAGGCAGGAGACTTTGCCCATGCCTGTCTTGCTAAACTTCTAGACAGGGACATCACCACATGGTATCAGTTTGAAGAAATGGTCATCATATACTTCTGGTCCTCCAATGAGCAGGAGTACCACAGAAAGCAAATCAATCATATTGCTCAAACAAGAAGGAAGCACTATGGAAGCCTTCCTCACCACTTTCAAAACCCACCATATGATGGATGGATGGGATGACACCCAGTACATTGAACTGCTGGAAGAGGCTGCAGATCAGGAACTGGTTTGCAAGATAATCATGGAACAAGGAAGGCAAATGGACTATAAGGAGTTCATTGCCCTCCTCAAAAAGCTCGGGCAGTGCAAGCACTTGCCAGGAGGTGGAAGAGTTCAACAAGCAACGAGAAGGAGTGAGAGAGCAGGAAGGAGGGTTTGGGGAGCCTAAGATGGATATCAGCAGTACTGAAGATGACAGAGCAGAGGTGAAGGAGTCGCTGGAGAATCCAGAATGAGAAACATCTGGACTTTGGATAACATAATGCAGAGCAATGTGGGGGTATCATAGATGAGGCCAGGAGGCCAGAAGGTGACCATTAACCAGGGAAAGATGGTGCACAGCAGCCAGAACATCTGCAAAGGAAAGGGAAGGTCTGGAGAGGACCTAGAAAAGGATTCCTGTGAAAGATGGATATCCAGGAGTGAGAAGCTCAAACTGGATGGGGTTGGAAGAGGGTCAGGAGAGTGCAGGGATATCAGAGAGGGTACTGACAGGCAGAGTTCAAGGAGGCAACAAGGCTGGCCGAGGCAACACAACACAGAAGTGAGGCATCAGCCATATCATCCTGAAGCTGAGAAAAAGGAAAAAGAAGAGGAGATGTGCTCTAAGGGAGGTAGTTCAGAGAAGAATGCAGAAGAGTGAAGACTCATTCTGGATTCAGAGGACTGTGAGAAAGGGTGAAGAAAGAACATCAAAGTATGGGAGTCTGGATGGCAACTGAGGGGTGCCAAAGGTTGGAGGCAACACAAGTGCAGAGAGCAAGTGCAGGCCACAGAGCATGGAGATGCTGTCCTAAAGACAAAAAGAGGAAAGGACTCCAAGAGTCCAGATGCCAAGCTGGAAAGTCAAGGAGATGTGGAAAAGACCCAAAAAGCTCCAGAGTAAAGGTCTGAGAGCGTGAGAGTGGAGCAGAGGAACTCTGAAGGGAGTTCAAAAGTTGGCAGTGAGGAGACCAGAGGTCGAGGAATGTCCAGCAGGAAAACAGAAAGCTAGGATGGAGGAGGATAAGAGATCAACTGGAGCAACCAATGGAACAGGAAGTGACTCCAAGGAACTGGATGCCAAGCCAGAACACAAAGAGATATAGAAGATGGATGATTGGATGGATTGCGAAAGCAGAGATTCTACTGGAGATGGCTCAAAGGTCCTCAAACAAGCTAAGAATGTTGAAACATGAAATCATCTGAGAGATCCAAAGGAGTGATCTAGGCTAATCCAAGCTGGAAAGCAAGGACTAGGAGGAACGGAGTGAGTCAAGTTGACAATCATGAGGTGAGGAAAAAGCCCAGAATAGAGCTGCCTAATGAGAAAGTGTTGGAGGTCCAGAGTGTCAAGGAAATGACTCTGGAGGGACAAGACTTGGAGGACAAAGGAGTGACAGGAAGAATATACCTAATATGGAAGACAATCCTTTGTGTTGACTGAGGCCTTGAGGGATGATCAGGGGTGAACTGGGGATCTAAAGGCAACATCTGAGAAGGAACTACTAGAATGTGCTAAAAAGGCTAGAAAAGCAGAGTCAATCCTAGATGATTCAAGGAGAGGCAGCGACCTAGGCTTGTCAAAGTGCTGAGGTTGGGGTCAGAGGTGTGCAAGAGCACTGGACTAATGTCTGGATGATTCAAGGTTAGGAGAAGGGAACTCTGATATAACTCTGGAGGGAGCTACATATGGATGTGGAGTGCCATGGAGATAATAGTCAGAGAGATGTGCAGAGTGTGGAACTGAAGTCTGGGGGTTCAGGGATGAGGAAAGAAATTTGGAAATGCACACCAGAAAGGTCTATGGCAGAGGTGTGTGATATGGTGTGGAGGTTTGGAGTTGAGATAAGGGATCCTGGAGGCAAAGAAAGAGGAAAGCTCAGAGCGCACAGCAGTTTGATGAGCAGATGAGAAAGGGTTAGGCAGGAGTTAGCTAACCACCTATATGCTAGTAGGCACAATGCCATTCACAAAGCAATGGTAGGGTATGGTCCTGAGAATCTCTAGGTGATTTCAGAGGATGTGGTCTGGAGATTGGCTGACTAGGCCAGAGGAAGTCAGGGTTCATCCAAAAACAGAGCAAGGAAGTCCAGAGGTCATGAGGGTTATATGAAGGGGTTGGTATTCTGTTCTGTAAACATCAGAGAAAGTGCTTGCTCAATCCTGACTGCTCAATGGAGTGTATGTAGGAAGCTAAGTGGTTCTAATTGTAGACAAAACAAGGAATCCAATGAGGTGGCATGAATGCCCAGAGGTGAAGGGTTGTGAGGGAAGGTTCAGAGATTCCAACCAAAGAGGTCAGAGGGTCCAGAGGTAAGTCTGGAAAGTATTGATGGATCATACCGGATGAATCAAAGATGGGTGACACTCATGCCAGAGAGGCAGAAGAGAGTCCGAAGGTGGCTAAAATGTCAGGACATCACAGGTATCAAGCATAGAATGCAAGACACAAGAACAGAAGCAGTGTTGAGGAAAACATGGGGATTGGATATGAGAGAAGTCAGAAATGGAGAGTAAGGAATGGAATACTGTACGTTCAGAGGTGACTTGTGAAAAAGCCTTGAACCAGGAACGTGGCTAGAATGGAGTCTGAAATCATAGGAGATGGAGTGTGTGAAACAACTTGTTAGGAGTGATAGATGGGGCAGACATAGGGATGAGAAGTTTAAGTCGATATTCAAACTGAGGAGATACAATGCAATTGTAACTACTTAAATATGGATGCGTGCATCAGATGTCTGAATATGGAATACAAGGAGGCTGAGATGGAGGTCAGAGGAAAGCATATTCCAAGCATAGGAATTACTATGGATTACTAAGGCATAAGCAAAGAACAAGAGAGCATAGAAATTGGAGAATGGAGAGCATATGGAATATGGAAACAGAGATAACTGATAGCCAGATTGAGACCAAGCCAATTGGAGAAGACATGGCAGAGGACAAATGTCCCATGTCAGGAAGTCTGAATAGGGTTAACTTGAATAGGGCTGATGTAGGAAACCAAAGTTCTCTACAGTTGTAACAAGCCTTTCCCTGCATTCCAGTCAGTCCCTGACCTCTTCCACCTCATCCTCTTCAAGTCTGGTCTCATTCATGTTCAATCCAGTCGTTAATCCGGATCAATCAATCCGCTTCAAGCCAATCTGAGTTCACATCTAGTCTTATATCCATCCAAACTCGTTGGTAAGTCCTTTTTAGTATTTTATCTTGTTTTATATCATGGGCACCTACATGTCATATGTACAATCCAGATTCTCCAATTTGGATTACTGTAGTCCGACTGGTCTTGCTTATTAGTTTTGTCTACTTAGTCCTGGGAATGCCCAGGCTATGTCGGAAAATCTAATTGTGTATTGCAATCAGGCACGATTGTGATGCTATCGTAATGTTGATTGAGATTGCGCTGCAATTTCTTGCGGAGTTGGAATATTATCGCAGTGCCCATCTCGCGCGTGCTTGTGTGCCTCAAGGCTTCCTCGCAATTCTCTGGTGCCATCTGCCATCTGCTCCTCATATCAGAACACTCCCATGCCTCCAGACCGATCCAAACTTGTCCAGTGTGACATTTGTGGCAAAGAATTCCGTTCTGCTGGTCTACATCACCACCGGAGAGCTTGCGCTCGAAGAAACCAAAACGTCCAAGAAGACCTTGCCCTCCTCGAAAGAGTCTCTCAGGGTGAGTGTATTCTAACATTCGTACACTAATAGACTAACAATGATCATATGAGTAGACGACTCGGGTCAGATTCAGAGCGGGCCCTCCAGTTCACATGCTGTCCCACGCGTTCTTCAAGGTACGTGAGCGATCATACGTTCCCTCACATACTTACATCAGTGCAGGCTTGGACAATGCCGTTTGGGCACCTGATGAAGACGGTGCACATGATGTCGGCATGTCAAGCCAGGATGAGAATGACGGCGCAAGTAAGTATTGATGCATATATATCACATTTTTCTTAATACAGAGGATGTTTCAGGTGTTCGGGAGCCTCAACTGGATGACATCCGTGTTGTATACCATCCAAGCAGCCAGCTTCGAACAGAAAATTTTTCCTTCTCCGATTTCTCCAGCCATCATTTTTCTGAACCAATGGCGCCTGATCCAGACCGGGATCCGTGGTATCCATTTCGTACACTGCTTGACTTTGAGGTTGCCGAGCTTGCCTTGGATGCAGCTCTCAACAAGGAACAATCAGAGCACCTGATCCAGTTGGTCCAACGGGCACATAAACGTCGTGAAAAGTTCACACTGAGGAACTACGCCGAGATCCGAGGATCATGGGATGCAAGTGGAACGCGTCTGACACCGGTAAGCGGGGTGTTTCAAGCTTAGTCCTTAACTGATGGATATCACTCGTCGAGTTAGTTCCAAACGTCCGTTGTCTCCGTCCCGTACCAGCATGAACCTGAGCCACGGCAATTCCGCATGTGGTATCGATCGCTTTGGGACTGGGCATGCGATCTTGTGAAGGACCCTTCGGTTGGTCCCCATTGTGTATTTGATGCGCAGCGACTATCGAAATTTGATGGGGAAACATTTGTACGTTTTATTGACGAGCCTTTCACCGCTGATGCTTTTTGGGATCTCCAAGTACGTTGACATCTGTTATTCAATCAGCTGTGTAACTTTTAATTGTATTGTTTTTGCCCCCCCCATTATTACTGTAGACTGAACTCCCGCCTAACGGTAAGGTTATGGCATTCATTCTGTATGCGGATAAAGCGAAACTATCATCATTTGGGCGTGAAAAGGGATATCCTGTCGTTGCCCGCCTCGCCAACTTGCCAGCGGCCATTCGGAACGGTGAGGGCCTCGGTGGTGGACGCGTTGTTGGTTGGCTTCCGGTTGTAAGTTCCTAGTTCGAATGTGGCATGGCAGACACTGATTGCTCTATTCGAAGGTGAAGGAAGAAAAGGGACAAACTGGAAAGACTGTGTGGGCAAATTTCAAGACGGCTGTATGGCATGAGTCGTTCAAGGTTCTTCTCGAAACAATTGCAAAGTACTCGAAGTGTGGTTGTTGGATCAAGTGTTGGGACGCTGTTGCGCATCATTTCTTCCCCCGAGTTGTCATTCTATCGGCTGACTTCGAGGAACAGTGAGTTTGTGTTGTGTAGGTGACTTACCTGACCATGTTAATTCAGATGCGTCATGGCTCTCGTTCGGGGTGTCATGTCAAAATTCCCCTGCCCCGTTTGCCTTATCCCACGTGAAGAGCTCGCCAAACTCGTACAGTCTGGGCTGTTCCAGCGACGATCTATTGAACAAACCACTCAAATGGTCCAGGATGCTCGAGAGGCACGATCCGCTGAAGAAAAGGAGGCAATTTTATCAGCGCAAAGTCTACGAGATGTTGATGTGAGTTGTGTTTATTGGACTGATCCTCGAGGCCTAAATCAGCCTGCAGAATGCATTTTGCATTGTTGAGCGTGCGGATCCTCACGTAGCGATCTGCTTCGATCGTCTCCATGCCAACAATGAAGGCATGTTCGGTGACCATTTGTTCGTTGAGTTCAAGACAATTATCGGCACCATGGGCCGGGCGGCAGCGGTCATGGTCGAGCAAGCGTAGGTCAAATGCTTCTGTGTGTTCTTATTCATTTGCTCATCATCACCTATAGATTTGCGGCAATGCCAAGATGGCGTGGCTTGTACCATTTCGAGAACGTATTTGAGATGAAGTTCAACGATGGAAGTAAGGAAGAGGATCTATCTAAGGTTTGTTTTCACACATATCTCATTCGTACTGAACATACTTGACCTTGGAGTAATAGATCCTTGTTTTTGCGAGCCATGGTGTCCTTACAGAGCAAGAGAATCGCACCGGCTATCTCTTACTCCGCTGTATCCGTGCATTCGTCATGTTCGACCTGTACCTCGCACTCGATGTTCAAACCATGCATACAATTGCAAGTGGTCGTGAGGCGCTCGATTCGCTTTCAATATTGCTAGATGTATGTACCATGAACTCACAACTCCAGAACACGAGCAATAACACAATCACAGAATTATATTCAGAAGACGAAGAACAGAGAAAAAGACCCAAAGAATTGGGAGTTCCCGAAGAACCATACGCGTGTCCATGCCTTCGATGACATCATGGCCAAGGGTGTAACATCCGTTTACAACACGAAGACGAATGAAAAAATGCATGGCCCTATAAAAGAAAGCTATCAGCGACGGACAAACTTCAAGAACGTTGCGGAACAGGTACTACAGTCAACTTTATATCCGGAATTAAATTGACCGACATACTGATGCAGATCCTTCGTGTCGATCATGACCAACTAACGTCCGAGTACATTCGGTGCAAGATTGAAGAGTACAACGAATATGTTCGACGCACTAAAGACAACCTGGAGGATGAAAGTGAGGACGAGGACAACAGTGGCAACAAAAGCCACTGGGATGTCCCTGATGGTCCATCCGAAGAAGACCTCCATGTAATGGTCGGATCTTGTTGTCCGCCCAAATCCTTCGAGGCCATTGAGATGCGGGATCACGAGAACGCTGCGTTCGAGCGCTTTCGAGTAAAAACCAACAATTTCTTCAACTATACGCAAGTTGGACAGGTGCTTCTTGGTTGTCAAGGTCTCCGGGATGTGCAACTGAAGCCCAAGGATGAAGTAAGTGTTTATCCATTCAGAATGTCCTTGCAGATACAACGTAATTTATCATAACAGGTTCTCGAGTATCGCTACCTCCGGGTCAACTACGAATCCATGGTTGACTGGCGTCAACACACAGATTACTTACGCTGTAGTCCATTGTTCCATGGCACTCCCCGCTATGATTGTGTCATTATCAAGACTGAGAATGGCCATATCTTCGGCCGGCTACTCTTCATCTTCAGGTGCCTGACAGTCGAGAAGAGCGCGCTTGCCTTGGTGCACCCTTATGATGCTCCAATTGGAGTGTGCACACGGAAAGACAAGCATTTAGACTTTTTCCGATTGCGTGCTCGACCGCACGCGTCATCGGAAATCTTTTCCGTGCGGTCGATTGTCCGCGGTGCTGCACTTGCCCCAGATTATACCCAGCCAGGCGATTACCTGGTAATTGACACTGTTGATACTGACATGTTTCTTCGAATGCAGAAACTACATCAAGATGCGGGTCACTACGATTAGGCAAGGAAAATGCTCTCTCCAAACTCAACCAGGCCTCCTGGTACTAGGTACTTCCTCACCCTTCTCTCTCGACATTCACAGACCTGTGCTGACGCATTCGACAGCTTCTTGGCTTCTGCTGCTTCCCGTCATCCTTGATGTGGCCTGATGGTCTCATTGCGACCGCTTTGACTCCCAGGTTGTCCAGCTTGAGCTGAGCTCTCCCAGGTAAGTCTTCTTCGTCTACTCGCTCCAAGCCTTCTGAATCGCTTACGTGTTCTGACGCATTCGCCAGTGTCTGCCAGCCATTGCCGCTGTCAATCGTCTGTGCACCCTCGCGTTCTGTCTCTCCCCCTCGGTTGACGCACTTCATTGCGTCTGCGACCTCTGCATCTCAGTACATCCATTTGTCCTCCCAGTCAACTGCCCCATCCGTGTTTCAGCTCGCAACGCATCTGGCTCACCATACTGGGGGTTCTCAGTTCATTGTGCGGGTTCCTCTGGTGTTCTCAGCGGTATAGGTGAGTCGCCTGGTTGGTCTCCTGGTCGTTCTTGATGCTGACTTGACCTCCTCATAGCCAGCAACTTTAGCGTGAGTCATCATAACTTGTTGCTGGCACTGTTCGTTGTGCCACTGCTGTCACCTCATTAGGCCCCGTGTCCATCAGCCTCAACACCTTGGGCCTTATCGCATCTCTCGACGTCCTCCATACCCCGTATAGCGACCATATTGGCTGTCGCATCCTCGCATCACGACGGCTCGTTGACAAGGTTCACTGCCTGTTTGACAGTCTTCATGTGGCCGTGTGCGTCCCTGTGCAGTCTGGTGGTTCCGCAGGCTTCTCGGGTCGACACGTTTTGTTGTTGTCGTCGCCTGTGTCCTTCGCCGGCTCTCTCAACTGTCCTGACTGTCCCTACTCACCCGCTGCCACTTTGCCTTCTCATGTCCACCCACCCTCAGGCTCGTCCAATGATGTAAGTTCTTCGAACCATCACATAACTCTGAATTATCAGTGACAATGCTTCAAGGTCGTGTTCAGGGCCAGGCAGCTTTAAGTTTCATTTGACTGGATAAGATTTAGCTTGTTGTATTCATCCTGTAGCTCCGTTGATGACAAGCAAGCGGTATGGCCCATTCGAGTCCATCTCAAACAACTGCACGGCGTAACACGTCAACATGATTGTGCATTGCAATCTAGACCTCGCTTGCGGGGGTACTAATCGGTAAATGTTACACGTTCTAGGGGAGTCCTGAGCTCGACGTGAGACTGGACTTTGCATTGATGTAAAGATGCAGTTGTCACCACCGCCCCTGCTCAACTTGGTCAAAGTAGCCACTGTATCATGTTGCTGCATGTGCCCCAATGTTCCTGAACCCATCGCCCCAATCACCCTGTACAATTTGCTTAAGTACCGGCGGTGAGTTACTTCAATTCAAGCTGTCCTTCACACCATTTCATCCTTTCCATAGCTCGTTGCATTATCATACATACGCTCTGCAATGTCCACCATCTCCAGTCGCTCTGGTCGTGCTGTTAACGCACTTGCTGACCTTTCGGACAACGATGAACGTGGCAATGTTCAACAGCCACTGCGAGGAACAGCGCCGGGTAAGGACGAGGTAAGGATGGCTCGGATCTTTTGGTTTAATCTGCAGATGCTGATCCCTTGACAACTCAGGCATTGATGCAGGCGCAGCTCGAGCTCGACGCCATCAAAGAGCAATGCCGTTCCTTGCAAGAGCAAGTCCGTGTTGCCGAGGCGAACAAATCGCGCAAGTCTAAAAAGGCCACCGTTCCCGAGGCACTGTCTGCTTTCAATACTGAGATCCAGACTCTTGCAAAACGGTTTGGTGTTATGGTTGAGATGTTCCCTCCATCCAAGGACGTCCTCAGTCGCCCGCTGACAGCCGGTGTGTCCAACACGTCACCAGCTTCTCTGGAGATTATTGGCGAAGCCCGCTATGCATCACAACTTGCAGAAGAAGCAGCAATTCTTGCTGAGTTAGACTCGATGCTTCCGGCTCACATTCAAAATATCCGAACATCACATCACTTCGCTGATCAGGTGCGTACTATTTACCGTGTTCTCAATGGTTTGTAATTTAATTTGGTGCAGTTATCGACTCATATTGGTATGGGCTGATCTAGTGAACTCCACAAGCTTCGCCAAGCAGCCAAAGATCTTTTCAAGTTGCCTAGTGGCCACTTTAGCTGCGAGAATGCTCCCAACCACCTTGAATTCCCAGAGATACGTGTCTTACTTGGGGTTCAGGGTTCTATGCCAAAGCAGAAGTATCCTACACTCCCACCGCTGCTATTTGCCGGCTACAACGTTGACCTACGCACTCCATTCTCTAACTGGGAGTTGCTCGCTTCGGTACTATTGATCTTATTAAATCACTGTGAATATTGAATGACACTCAATAGATTCTTCGTGTTGTTTTTTGGGGACAGACAGCGCTCAACCATGATGAAACCCGTCGTCCTGGTGCAAAATCAAATGGGACAATTTGGGGGGTAACAGCCTGTACACCGGGATGCCTTGCATGGGCTGCTGTCATGGTAAGTCCTGGTTTTTTTGGTTCGTCTGCCAACTAGTGCTAACCATCTATGCTACAGGCTGTCTTTCTCGTTTCTCCTGATGCCAAATTTCCCAAGAGTGGTACTGGCGCTCACTCGCAGATTCCGTACAACGAACTCTATTTCCAGTACAAGCGCTTGTTTGTCAGCCAATGGGAAACTCCGTACTTGGTTGATTTACTTAAGAAGCTCAATCAACGTGTCTTTGGCAAAACCAAGGCTCATCGATCCAATGCAGCAATGGATGCTGAAGATTTCACTGCGGATATTAATGCTGCGATGGCTGCGATGGTGCTTCCAGAACTCAATTCTGAGTTACCGGACATGCCAGTGGACGCCAATCCAGGCCCACCTGCTGCTTTTGATGGTTCGCCACTCAGCACATTGACTGTCAATGAGGACATTTCGGGAGATTCAGAGCAGCAAGTAGTCGTTCCTGATGAATCTCTGTCTGCGAGAGGGCGTGGGAGGCCACATGGTGGCAAACGAGGCAATAAGGCTGCCGCTGTAAATGGTACAGTGACACGTACCCGCCGTAGTACTGCTAAATAGTGTAAGTTTCGTGTATCTACTATG
>JBBPUA010000502.1:0-16649 GCA_038094355.1 Afroboletus lepidellus | reverse complement strand
GTGCTTACCCAAGACGATATCGGAGCACAAACGCATGGACTAGCCTTGTGAGCGATTCATGGGCGCATTCTTGGCTCTTGGATATCGAATACATGCCATAAGGCCAGACGAGTGGACAGGATGAACGCCATTTCTTGACCTACTAAGTGACTCGGAGGCAAAGTTGCAGTTTATCACCGATCGCGGTCGCTCAGGACGCTGCCGAGCGAGCGTCTTCCGAAGAGCGTCATCGCGTCATGACTGGCAGAAATCGTTGCTTGATTCGATGCAACAAGTACACGAGTCAAACAATTTAAGAACAGAGGAAACCATTAAGGAGGTTGTTCAAACGACGATCGCAACGTCCGAAAACTACCAAGATGGTTCCGTAACGGACAACCAATCAAAGCACGTCCAGTACGGATACACTACGTATCAGCTTTTCCAATATCGCCTGCGTGATCTCCTGCACCTGAACAGTGATCAAAGATTCCGCAGCCACCCGCCTATGTGCTGCCACGTTGCCAGGATCCGGCGTCAGCAACAGCGCACCAAATGGCTGTCTCAGTCGAGCGAGGGTTCGAAAAGCCTGTATCTCTTTGTCTGTCTCCGCTAGTGTCGAGGGCGGTAGGAGAGATACTGCATCGCTGGATCGTGTTGCAGTCTGTCCGAACGAGAAGAAACGTGAAGCAAGCCCCGCCCGTGTGTTTGGCGTTGTCAAGGAGGCATTAGGAGAACCCGGAAACAGCGCTGGCTCGTCAATAGAGGACGATTGGCCGTCCAGGGCTTCCTCTGTTATTAATCGGAGTACGCTTCCAACGGGCTGTCGGTCGAGGAGAAAGTCGATCCATGGATGAACAAGAGTCAGAGATTTGAATCGAGTGAGGTCTTCCTCTGTCTCGATCTCTATAATCCCGAGTGCTGCTGTCTGCGCCCGGAAGGCCCCGTTTCGCAAAACAGACAGAGGGCCCAGTTTGAACAGGACAGATGGGAGTTTCATTCGTTTTCCTACAAACAACGGCACAGGAAGTTCATTAAGGCGGTCATATAACCTTGTGACTGAGGTGCGATTCGGAGAAGCTTTCCGTAGCCCAGTAATGATACTCGCCATATTTTCATCTGGAATTAGGGGTGGGATGTGTGAGGTTGGCAACTGGCTGAACACTGCTGTTACAGCGGGAAGACAACTATTGAAGCCGCCGGGTCTGCCTGTCCATGCGAGAATACTCGTATCTCCAGAGCTCGTCAGTAGCTGCGCCAGTAATCGCCCAAGTGCCCCATCCCCTTCCCCATAAACAACAGGCATTGAAAGAGAGAATATCCCGAGCAACGAGCAGGCCGCATCTTCGACCCGTGTCGACTGCCGCGTCGATGCTAGTCGAAGCTTTTCTCGTATGTCTTCCAACCCTGGCCGAAGTGCCATCAAGGCCTGCGCGGATATACCCGTGGCCTCCTCCATCTCCGCTATGATCTCGGGGCATTCTTTGTGGTTGGCAACATCAAAGTCTTTGTATGGCCTCCAGTCCTTGGTATAAAATCGGACCACCTTCGAGGCGTGGTATTCCTGGAATGTCCACGCACGGGTGTTCCAAATGCTCTCGACTAGGCACCGCCACGGGGCATCGCAGAGTAAGACAACCGTGAGAGTAGAACTCTGGTACCACTGAAACATGGATACGAGTGCCTCCTGAAGTACAGATGGATCCGTCTTGTTGATACAACAAGTATCAGTCCACGCCCAATGCAATCCAGCCTCCCGTGCAATCCTGCAAAAGTTCCGTAGCTTGTTGTGAGTTGGAGACTCTTCGAGCTCGTATACGACGGCGTGTATGGCCTTCTCAAATTGTGGTTCATTTGCTTTCCACTTGTGAGAAAACGTGGCGTAACGGTAGTACTGGCCAACTTCGTCCTGAATCCGAGGTTGATCGACTTGAGTGGTTATAGAAGACACTAGCTCGTGGAAAATTGGTTGTGATTCGAACGAGGATGCTTGCCCAGCTTTGTCGAGGAGACGACCGGAGTGGGTATTGATGAGGACCAATGGAGATTTGCGAATCGCATTTTGTACGGCCTCGCGAATAAATGATTCTGTCTCCTCAGGTTCGACGTACTGTCGAGCACGTTCTACGAAAGTTCAATAGGTGAAGATGGACTTTATGATCATCAATCCTCCTCACCACGGATGTCCGGATCAGTAGATTCTGACATTTTCGCGAGCATCGTCTTGAACGTGCCTTCGGCATCACTATAGTGACCAGCACCACGCAATGCGGTATGCTTCCTTTCGTAGCCTAGTGGTGACGACGGATCAAGCATGATGGCCTGTCAAATCCTAGTGAAGAAAACGCAAAAGGACAGTGAAGATGTGGACAAACTTCGTTCGCGTCGTCTAAAGCACCCTTCCATAGCCCCGCACTAGACAAAGCTTTGCTGCGCTTCGCTAACAACATTCGGCGTCCGCTAGATTTGAGGGATAGCGCCGCTGCATAACGGACGATGGCTTGGTCATGCTGTCGAGCACGCATCGCGTCATCACCGAGTTCCTCCAGCTTCCTAATGCACCAGTCTTTGACATCTGGCATTATCAGATGTTGTGTCTGTAATGTGCATACAGTCACTGACCAACAACCCCTTTCGCTTGTTCGCATCCAGTGGCCTGGGAGAATTCGCCGACCATTTCCAGCAAACACTCGGTTGCATCCGTATCACGATGGATTGCCTCCAGGCGTTCGTATAGGGCACGAAAGATGGACCATTTCGGAACAATGAACTACGCACCAGAACACGCTAGGTCCTCGAGACATGCAGAAAGGACACAAGGAGATACTCACGGTGGTACTGGTTACCAAGGCATCTCTCCACGAGCAATTCCTTAACACTGCCTTTGCCCACTGCCTCAAAAGTAGTGTATGACGGGCGCAAAGCGCTTCGGTGTCAGTATCTTTGGCTGCATTTGATGTGGCGTCCGAAACAGAGAGACATCGTTGTGAGAAATCTAACCCAAGGGTCAGACACGTCCCACCGATCGCCAAGATATAAGCTCACTGGAAATCCACTCGACCGCTACTTTGCTCTTGCATACCTCCATTTCGAAACCACTTGCCAGCTCTAACAGTGACTCGCCTGCGTCTTTCGTACGGCCTGTCAAATAGAGGGCCTCGCAGAGATGTTGTCGGATTGTGACATCGAGATCACCAAACTTCCATCCCGATATCTATTAGAGTATGATTATCCTTAATGTGGTTGTATGCACACGTGAAGACTCACCAACGAAACCATAACGAGTAGTTGTTTAGGGTAAGGTCGTAGCTGGGCTCGTGCAAGCTGAAATGACTGTATCGCATCCCCATAACTACCACATTCCATGTGTGACTTTCCGAGAAGAAGATGCATGTAAGCCTGTCGAATGCACGAGTCATACACACGTCGTGCGATGATGTTGGTTTACACGTGCCTGGACCACATAGAATATCGAATTGTCCTGCGCCGTAGAGATGAGGTCATTCGTGCGCGATATTGCATCGACACACTCTCCGGCCATAAACACGATGATAGCCTAGGAAAGCTGACCATGGCGCAGAACCAGAGGCTAATATGCACACCTTGAGAAGAAGAGTGAGGGTGGGGTCAAACGAGTGAAGGTACTTGAAGGTGAGGTCAGCCAGGTGTAGGCCCTTGAATGCGACATCGGGTGGTCGATGGTAGCGGAATGCGAGGTCGCAGAATCGATAGGCTTCGTATCGCTCCCCATTGCCGGCATGCGCCACGCTCTTTGCGATGTATCCGATAAATGATGGTTGAATGGCAATTGCCTTCGTATAAATCAGCGAATAGCATACTCAAGAATGGAGTTAAGCAGACCGTTTCGGCATCTGTTAATGCCTTGCTCCAGTTTCGCAATCGGGCTTGTACGATAGCTCGGCAGGCTAACGCGCAATGGTCCTGATTCTGGGATGAGGCAATGGCCATGCTCAGCAAGGTCTCTGCGTCTTCGAGATGATCGTGCTCCCATGCGTCGAGCGCGGCGGTGTTGACATTGATGTGGATGTTTTGTCCCTGCAAAAGATGGGACGAGAAGCGGGACGAGCAGAGATGATCAGGTACACCATAACGCAACAGGTTGAGACTCACTACGATGATGCGGTCCCAACTTTCGAGTACGATTTTCCCATCCATTCCACCCATTGCGAACCAGCCTTCCGAAGAAATTGCAAAAGAACGTGTACATCGAGGGTGCCGGATGTGAGCAAGTTGCGTGCGTGTCGCTGTGTCCCAAAGTGTGATGGTATCCCATGTCGCATATGCGATAAACTCCCCATGCTTCGGTAAAGCGATGCAAGGGATGGTGCCTGGATTTGAAACCCTCCATTGTACGATTGTCGAGCCCGTCGCCGCGTCGAGTTCGATGATCCTCCCATCGGACAAGACAAAGAGGTGGTCCTTGAACCAGAGGAGGTCCCTGATTGACCACAGGCGCTCTACTTCCACTTTTACGTTGACGAGTAAGGTGCCATCTTCGCTGTCCCAGACAAGAACGGATTCGGAAGTTGCGGTCGCAATCTTGTCTCCCTGCGGCGAATACTTTGCAACAATGGGCGCCCGGTCGTGCTGGAATGTTTGGATCTGTTTGCCAGTCCTGAAATCCCAGATTGCAGTGGGCCTGCCTGCGAAAACGAGTCGCTTTGAGTCGGGAGAGAAGTCCACGTCCTCGAAGTCCCAGCCTGAGCCGTGTGGAATGCCCCCGCCGTACTTGAAGACTTGTTCGTACGTGGTCCCGCTCCATACGAAAACGTAGGGGCGTGTTGCCGCGGCGATCCATCGTCCGTCCCGGGACACGGTAAGACACTTGGCGGCCCAACCTGTAGTCCCAATCTCCATTTGCGCCACTTGTTCACCATCTCGCACTCGCCACACCTGAACGCAGCTGTCGCTGCCACTCACTAGATGCCCGCCATCTGGAGAGAATGCAACTGCATATGCCTGCTTATCGACGTGGACCCTGACTGGCTCGCAGTGGTCTACGCCATGGTCAGCCACAGGTGCGATTTCATTCCCCCAACACGCACCATCCATTGTCGACGCTAGTAGACGGTGGGAGCCAAGGGGGCAGTACGCATGCCTTCTTTATATCCGTTTCATTAGTAATATGGATCAGTCCACACGTTTCATGATCACTGCTGCTTCGGGCGCTTAATAGACATCCATCGTGCTATGCGCCGAAAGCTACCTTCCTAGTGGTCGCAAGTTGTAGTCAGCTACTCACGACGCGGTTAGCAGAATTTAAATCTGGAGAAAATGTAGTGCGAAATGTGAAGATGTACTTGGAATATAAATTACCATTCGGAAGACCGGAAAACTTGATGTTTACTCGGTCGGAAATTCGTAGGCTAGAACTTGAAATACAGGCGAACATATTACTTCTGGCCAAATAGTATATTTAGACTTAGCGTTAATTGCAGACTTAACTTGAAATTTGGTAAGTAATTTTGTACAGTAGAAAACTTTAATTAACTATGTATTTGGACATAGTTTCAAAGTTTTGTCTGAAAACCAAAAGTTTTTCCATGTACAAAATTACTTACCAAATTTCAAGTTAAGTCTACAATTAAAGCTAAGTCCAAACATATTATTCGGGCGGAGGTAATATGTTCGCCATCATTTTAAGTTCTAGCCTACATATTTCCGACCGAGTAGACATCAAGTTTTCCGGTCTTCTGAATGGTAATTTATATTCCAAGTATATCTTCACATTTCGCACCACATTTCCCCTCAATTAAAATTCTACCAAACGCGTCGTGATAGCTTCTTCTTGTGCTTGCGCACCTTCTTCCCAGCCCACAATGCCTGTCGAATCCACTCAGAATGTCGAGGTGCATGGCAATGTAATGGTTCTCACTGTCGACAACCTTCTTTCTGGTTGGCCAACATACGTTGTTGAAGTTACACCCACCCAGCCAGGTCCACTTGTACGTCGCTTTTTTGAAGAAGTAACTTGAGTCCAGCAGGCCATATACACAACAGAAACTCCTCATTCGTCTTCGAAATGCTAAGAAGTATGTATGCGTGGATGATGAGGACTCCGAAGAGGAGATCACATCCTCTATGAAGCCGCGTATGTTCCCTGTGTTGTAAGATCAGTTTGTATGCTCATCCAAGTTCTTTTAGGTCCTTCGGTGAATCCCAGACAGAAACGGGCCACGCTTGAGGTTGATATCTCCTCGTAAGTCACTGCATTGAACTAGCATACACTCTAATATCCCTCTAGCGCTGCTGAGCAAGCACAGAAGTACAAGCCAACAGTAATGCAGGTCGTGGCAGCAACTCCAGTCACTCTCTCTGGTGTCCTCAAAGACGTTGTAGTCAATAAGTGCAAGACCTTTGGTGTCGACGACCAACCATGGCCCCCGAAACGACGATCGCATGGTGGCTTCCGTGATGTTTGCCCCGATGTTGGATACACAAGCACCAGGTACGAGATGCTCAAGACTGTTCCTGCTCCGATCAAGGCAGCCCCCGAGAGCACCACTGTAAAGATTGCCACCATCAGTGCTCCAAAGGACAATACCCATGCCATCGAGAGCAACGCTGTCATCGTCTGATGGCTTTCATGTGTTTGGGTGTAAGATAACGTGCTTACTGCAAGACAATGTGTATTATAAACAGAATGCAGCTATGTAATGAATGTGCTCGCACTATTGGAATGCTCGTCAATGTCCTCGTCGTCCTCGTCTGAAATCAAGAAACCTCCAAGGTTTGTGACATCGTTTCCAGGCTGCTCGAACATGAAAAAGCGGTCTTCGCCATCAATTAAATGCGGATTCATCGATACAATCTGTTGGATGGAGACTGCGGGGATGACAAGAAATGATTCTTCTCCGAGGTATTTACATGAATAGAGTGCACCGCATGAGTCGATAAGGGTTGGAAGGTGGGGATCCGAGTAGAGCGAGACAAGAGCAAGAGCGATTGGTGGCATGTTTATATGTCTGCGCAGGTGGAAGAAAAAATGCACAACACCGACGTTGACTTTCCCATCTAATGTAAAATACAGAACAATATTAGAACAATATATGGTTAAGAGTGCAATTTATACCATCACATTACGGGATTTCCGAGCATTAGGCTTTCGCTCTCGAAGGCAGAATAGTGAACGAACTTTCTGTCCATTTGGAAGCTGCAGTCTTGCCCAACGGCGGATTTTAACTTGGTGATTGGCGGGCACACGATCAGGAGACTCAGGTACATGCATAGAAACCCAGTCTTCTATTGCAGCTGACTCGAGGGTGGTGACTTTATGAGCAGAGCGTTCATGGTGTGGAAGCAGAAGGTATCCGTTGCCGAGATCATAGGCACCACGCGGGGTGGCAGACGGTCTTGCATCTGGATTAATGCCAGGAACAATGGATTTTAGAGCGTTGATGCGAGCACGACGGATAGCACGTTGCGTAAGGTTGGCATAGCAGTTTGAGTGTAGCCGTATCTCTTCTGTAAGATTTCCAATCGTTCGCTCCATTGTCCACTGAGAAGCGCAGATAAGAGGACCCTTCGTCTCCACCTCTGGGCCATAGTGTATCAGTGCATGGATGCTCTGACGCACAAAGTGGATGCGCTCAATCTTTCGCTGGTAGTATAGCTCTTCAAACTCGTTTGCAAACTCGATGAAGAGCTTGTTCGCAGTCTTGAGCTCGTCACGCGTGATGGAATGTTGTGTAATCAGTCGAATGGCACGAGCAAGCTTGCAAAAATTGCGCCAATAAGGATCAGGAAGGATGTCACGAAGAAGTCCTGGTCCCAGTCCCCAGAGATAGAGGTGGAATTCCCAAGCTTTGTATCCACTGTGAATTTTCTCTGCGGGATTGCGAGGTGGTCGACCAAAGCATCCAGGTATGTCAATGATGGCAGCCGCAACTCTCGCACCATGCTCTTTCCATACATGCGAGCTCGCAAGTCCAGACCAGTCCCAGGTAGACCTGTCATCATCCGGATCGCACTCAAACGTTCCACGCCACAGAGGAATAAGGAGATCGGGAAGGTTAAGAGATAGAAGATGCATGATATCGGACCCGAAACACTTTGGAACACCAAACATTCGGCCAGGGGGAAAGCCAAGAAAAATGCTAGGTTTTGATATTCCTGTCTCGAGTCGTCTCTTTTTGTATTGTGCATCGTTTGGCGAGGAAAGAATCTTTGCAAGGTTTTCAAGATACGCGGTGATCGAGCAAGAATACAGTTTCGGATCGAGGTCAGGATGATCGGATCCCTCTACAGGAGCTCCGCTAGGCTTATGGGCTGCTGGGTAGTATGTCGATGCACCTTCTTTATGGCGACCAGGCATTCCACAGTAGAGACGGCACCCATTCTTGCCATGGTGGCCAACGAGACCGTTCAAGTAGGCAAGCCCAGGTCCGTCAGATGTACCAATCATAAGAAACAGATTGGCAAGATATTGCGACTGCCGAAGAGCATCCCATACCGGCAAACCCTCGTTCATGATGGCGGCAACATGGTGAAAGCCAGGAAAGAGAAACGAGTCGATGTTCTTCGGCTTATTTGGTCCTGGAATAATAACCCCTGGAAGAACATGCTGCTTCTTGTATCGAGATTCGGGGGAGCGTTCGAAGACAACCCATATTGATATCCAGCAATCCGAGGCCTTGTGGCGATAAAGTTGTGCACCATCGATGGAAAACATCAGACAGATGTCCTCGTCTGTTATCGTTCCATCCTGAACTGCCTCAAGGTAGTCCGTCCCATCGAATACATCGTTGTAGGTTGGTTGTTGTCCGCTGTTACATCGCAAGTTTTCGAACACCTGTCAAGTGTACTGGCGGCGGTAGTACATCTGCTGAGCGCTGTTTGGATCGCGATACTGCGCCTGGAGCTGCGGGCCAACCGGTAATGTCGAGAATTGGAGTCGGGGGCTTTTAATCACTTTCCCGCTAGGTGTGGTCTTGACATCATATCGCGATTCACCACATTCCGGGCAGTTGTCAAGATCTGCAAATGGCCCAGTGTAGCCAACACAGCTTCGTGGACACATGTCGTGCACGATCGGCTCAACGCCAGAGATGGAAGCAATCACATCTTTGACTTGCGAGAGAGAGGGAAAGTCGTCGAGCTTTTGGGCTTCCATGTAAACACGTCGCATGTTCTCGTAGTCGCGATCAGCATTAGGGAGTCCTAGCAAAAACTTGATCGCTGTTCGGAGGTGCTGGTTGTCCACGAAAGATGGTATCGTATGAAGAGGATTGCGGAGACGTTGTATCGCGTCTTGATCCAAACCGATCCCCTCGTCATCAAAAGATGCATGCTTGAGGGCGAAAATGAAGGAAAGGGCAGTGCGGAGGTCATCCATCTTCACGTTGGCATAGATTTCTTGTTGGAGGACTTGGTCATCGTCGTCCACAATGGAGGGGTTCAGTTCATCTCTTTCTTCATTGACTCTCGCTTGGAAGGGGCTACGACGTCCTGGATTGGATGGATCTATGTCACCCTTGGGTAAGTATGGTCAGTGCTTGTCCTACTAAATGATAATATGCATTCCTTACCTGTGTAAACGTGCCCAGATCGTCATCCAAGCAAGGTTCGGATGGAGGTATTTGCACTTGATTTTCATTCATCCCAGGAAGAGAGGACATATTGGAAGGTGAGCGAGTAGATTTTCGACGTCCACGAGAGGAGCTGGACTGCATCGTCGACGATGATCCGGATCCGAAATCACGAAGTTCCCGTAGTGATGGTGGAATGGATGTTCCTCCACTCTTCCTGTACTTTTCGTGCCATCGAAATGCCGATCGAGAGACTTTTGTAAGAGTTCCTTTGCAAAGTTGTTGGCAGTCGCAAAAGTACTGTTTTCGCATTGCTGGATTGCAGCAGCGGAGGCCACAGTCTGCTCGAAGGGAGGTAGTTGCAGAAGGGGGAGGAAGGCTGGTAAAGCACACAGAGACTCTGCTTTGTGCACTTCGCCAGCCCGACTCACCGTGTTTCGTCGTGTGTCAAAAGCATACATGAAGTCAAAGTGGTCAAGCACGGACCGACAGATTTCGAAACGGAGAGCCACAGTGGCCAAAAGCACGACCATACAGGATGTGAGACTATTTCCTTATCTGTGCTACGAGGGGCCTCGACCAGGCCCGACCAGCCACATGCGACTTTCCACTGGGGCTGACTTTAATACGAAGTTCTTTTGTGGCTTTGATAGAAGCTTAAATTTCAAGTAGTTTATTTGAATTCCAAGTATTGCTGGGAACTCGACTACAGTGTGAACTTGTTGTCTTGAGAAACAAAAAGATCGAGTTTTATATATCAAGTTTGAATAAAAATAAAAATCTCCGATGAAACTTTGTATGTGGATGGCGGACAGAATTGATCGGCTTGAGAGGGGAATGTATCATCGCCCTGTGGTCGTCGGGTCCGTAATTACATAATCCACTCGTTGTCCTGCTCGGTTTGCGAGTGCGGCTGGTCCTCTAGAATACCGCCGCTCATTGTCCGTCTCGCCACCTTGTCTTTCGAGCCAGAAAGCTCGACCGTTGCTGCTACCACATCCTGCGAGCGCAACCTTATCACCACCGCTCGCTCAGTGACCCCCTCCTCCTCACTTGTCTCCCCAGCCCCATCAATTCGAGCGCCACCACTCGCTCGTCGTCCCCGCCCTCAACTGGTTGTCCCTTCGCCATCTAGTCTCTACTCGAGTGGTGGTACTCGCTCATCACCTTCATCGTGGCCGCTCAAGCTTCAAGCGCCGGCGCTTGCTTGTTGCCCCCACTGTGGTGCCCACTTTGGCCTGATCGCTTACCCGGCACCCTCGCCGTATTGACACGGGTCAGATCGTCGCCTTCCCCTTGTCTACGCGTGCACTTGCCCGTCGCCTTCCTGTGCCGACACGGGCATCAGCGCTCGCCTGCCCCTTTGCCTTGTCGACACAGGCCTGATCGCCTGTCCGCCACCTTCGTCTCCTCGACGCGAGTCCGATCGTCCATCCGTCGCCTTGACCTTGTCGACACAAGCTGTCACCTCCCCGTGTCAACGCGGGTGTCATTACCCATCCAGCGCCTTCATGTCAACATGGACCCGATCGCTTGGTCACCACCTTCACCTCCTCGACATGGACCTGATCACTCGGCCAGTATTTTTACCCTGTCGACACGCGCGCCAGCGTTTGTTTAGTGCCTTCGCGAATGCCAAGTCACCGCCCTCGCCTTGTCCTAGCACTGTCGCCATGTCGACTCGGACTTCGATTGCGCAGCTACCGCCTTCACTGTGCCGACATGAGCGCCAACGCTCGTCTAGCGTTGTCACCCCATCGACTTGCCTTCGCCTTGTCCTGGCTCTTTTGCCCACCGCCTTTGCTGTGCAGGCGAGCACCAGGATATTGTTACCGTGTAGACCCTCTGAGATCCGACCGCCCGGCACCACCTTCACCGTGCTGGCACGAGCGCCGGGACTCACCCCATCAACTCGGGCTCCAACGTCCAGCTATTTCCCCTGCCTTGTCTTTGTGCTCGGTTGACCATTCGTCCCTACCACGTCCTTCGAGCGCGATCGGTTGGGCGTCACCTCTACCATATTGTATCGAGCCTGATTGCTCGATTGTTGTCCCTGCCACACCCCTCGAGCCCGAATACTTGACCGCTGCTTCTACCACCACCTTCAAGCCTGAACGCTTGTTGCTCGTCTGCCGCTTCCGCTGCATTATCTGCCACCGCCATATTGCATGTATATGTATATTGGCGAAGGAAATATATCACAATTTGAACTGTTTGAGATCCAGAAGAGAAAGAAAAGAGTAATAAAATTTGTACGATTGGGCAGCCTTGTACTACACAGATGTGCCGTACACGATGGCAAAATGACGAACATCGAGATAGCAGGGATAGTACTACTGTCATGGCGGCGATGGCGACAATGGTGGCAATGGTGACACGGTCATTTGTCACTCTTCCGTCTTGTCGAGCGCGATCGGTTGTTCATCGTCTCCACCACCTTCCTCGAGCCCAAATCATGCCAGTATAACTCGCCTCCAATTGTTTTATGTAAGCCCAACTGCTTATCTTCCCTTTGCCAAGCTCATTTCCCAATTGTTCGCCTCAACAACAATAACAACAGCACAACGATCACGTCGCACATAACTATCTGAGTTAAGCTAAATGTAATTGTCTGATTCCAAAGTTTTCGTGGTCCACTACTATGGTGAACCCGGGTACCTGGTTGTACCCGCCAAGTCCAACATGTACACTTATTGTATGCACGCTACCCAGTACTCCCAAGTGACGAGAGCACCTACCTCGTATGCTTCCGGCTCCACCCACTCACATGCATCCGGGAACGTCTATCCGCATGACAAATGCTCGTATGCGTACCCGACTCCTCGCAATGGTCATCATGCCATATATTTACCGGCGGCGACGCCATCTCGCTTGTACACCAACCCCATTATGCGATGATCCCGCCCACACTCGTTCGTGTACCCCGGACCAAACGAAACCAGCGACGGCATCGCCCTCATTCACCAACAGTCTACCCCGCTTGTCCGATGCTACCTAAGCCGATGACATGCGTTTATTCACAAATCACCAACCCGGGCGACGAGTACGGGCTGCGCAGCCACCCTAAGCACTTAGTACAGGACCACGTGTTGACCATTGACGTCATGCGGCGGCTCGCCGCGGGCGATGCAAATTCGAGATGCACGGTCCGCCACAACCGTGATTCGCCAACCCGGGCGGTTAGTACTGGCTACCTCCGTTGGTCACGAATCCAGCAGGCATGGGCTCAATGGTCCCAAGGTGAGCATCACTCGCGCTCATTTGTGTGTGCTACCGCCCCAACTTCCAGTTGCACCACTCGCCTACTCGCCTCCCACCGCCGTGTCATTTCGAACGCCAGTTGCTCATTCTCGTGCGTAGGGCCCGTTCTCGCCCACCCCTGTTTATCCTTGCTCTCCGCCATGGTTCCTGGCCACCTGCATCTTCCCGAGCACGACTGCTCGTTCTCGCCCGCCACCACCGCTCGTCCTCTCCCGTGGTATCTGCTACCACCACATCTCGCCCGTTCTGTGTCATTGCTGGCGCCGCTGCTTACTTGTGGCTCCAATCACGTTGTCTCGAGCCTGGCCACTCGCTCTCGCTCCAAATTGCGTCTTTTTGAGCGCCACCGCTCCTCCTCGCCCGCTGCTATATCCCCTTGAGCCCGGGTGCTTGCCGCCACATCTTCTCGAGCCTGACCGCTTATCCTCACCCAATCGTGTCCCCTGGAGTGCTGTCTCTCGCCTATAGCGTCTTTCCGAACCGACTGCTCATCTTCACCTTCCATGCCCCCTTCTGCCCCAGCTCTCGTTCAAGGCCATCACCGTGCCTTTTCGAGCCCAACTACTTGTCTTCGCCCCTCGCTGAGTCCCCTCGAGCCCTGTCGCTCATCCGCTGGCCCCTTTCGAACACCATTGACACGAGCGCAATCGCTCATTGTCGACGACGGCAACACGGCAATTGTGACAGTGTGATCACCACGACCATGACGACTGGATGGCACGAGGACAGCGGCGATGGTGGCGATAGGGTCCGCAAAGCAAGCCGCTCGAACGGCGTCGAAATGAGCACAGCCGCTCGTTCTCGATGCCACCTACCGCCTGGCCGTTCAAATGGCGTCGACATGAACGCAACCATTCGTCGCCAGTGCCATTCGCCTGCTTTACCCCCCCCCCGGAACAGCATCAGCAAATTGTCATTTATAGGTCCCCCCCTGTCCATGCTGTACAGGCCTGTACAGCACTCGACAGCACTGCCACAGTGGTGACAGCGCGTGACAGGGGTCACACTATAAGTGACAATTTGCTGATGCAGGACGTGGATGGGGACGGGCATGGGCGGCGGGCTGACGACGACGACGGTGACGCGGCGGCACTACAAGTGCCATTGAGACAAAGACGACGATGGGGCAGACAGGGCTGATGGGGCTGACAACGTCGGGGACAACAGGGATGGGGACGACGAGGATGAGGACGACGTCGATGGGGATGGGCCGACAACAACAACAACAACAACAGTGACGACGGGGACAGGGATGAGGACTGTGACACAAGGACGGGATGAAGACGGCGAGGATGGGGACATGGATGTGGTCGATTATGTCGGCGATGGGGATGAGGATGGCGAGGGTGGCGACGGGGATGAGGGCGACAAGGACGGCGATGAGGACGAGGATGGCAAGAATGGCAATGGGACCGACAATAACGACGACGGGGACTCAGACTCGGACTCGGACGGGGACGGGACAATAAGCACAGGGACGGACGGGAACAATGATGAATGGGACAACGACGACGGGGACAGCATGGGCGGTAACAGGAACAATAACAACGACGGCGACAACTGGGCCAACGGGGATGGTAACGGGACCGACAGCAACGACGACAGCGGTGGCATGGTGACTCCACCAGCACTATCCAGACGACGACGGTTGGACACGTACATACACAGTATAACGTATTTATTCCTACTACTGTCGTGTCTGAACATTATATGGCATTGTCTGTTATGTGGTCGAGTCTGTAAGTACCTTGAAAGGTCTATGGACCTGGGAGATCACAATCAATTTCTCTTATTGTACTGGGTAACCAGGGGGTGGATGTAGGCAGCTGCGCCTGCTGGACAATTGTCTGATTCCTTTTGCAGTGCCTGCCCAATATGTATTGTCCAGAGTCAAAACAACTAGTAGCGCCAGGGAGACAAGTAGTTGGCCTTAGAAACAATCTGAGGTGGTACTGAGGTATCCCCGCTACATCATGGTCCGTCATTTTGCTATCACCGTCCGCTCACAGTCATCATAATACATATCATCACCATCATGATTCTACCAGTGAAGTAGTCTCCATTACAAAAAAAGCATGTACTCATACCTATAGTACCTATACCACTTTATCACCTCGTGTCACACGTCGACACAGTCGTGGCGAAGTTGTTGCCAATATTGCCAGGACGTGGTTGTGGTGGTCGGGAGGTAGCCCATGATATGGCCGACGATGACAGCAGTGGCCACCTGTGATGGTAGCCTAATTGTTGCTGCTGCTGCCGGCGCTGCGTTGTTGGAATTTGGCATCCATGTCATCACGCCATGATATGGTGGGGTGTTGTTATTGGCGTCTCATCTCGTCTTCGACAACATGGAGGGAGTGTGGCTGAGATACACCCATCGTCCACAACCACGCAGCAGCTCTGGTGATGCCATGGTATCACAACCATTGCCGTGTCGTCGTTGCGACAACAAGGTGGGGTGATGGCATGGTTGCAAGCGGGTGGTCGACAACATGCTGCGCCATTGTCGGCGTGGTGAGGACAGGGATTGGTGTGTCAAACGAGCAGGAGGAGGCACCGAGCAGGTGAGCACGCTCGAAAAGGCTGCATACACATTATCCTTGTCCTCGCGATGGTTTTGCTGGTTCACTGTATTGCTGATTCACACTTCCTTGCTGCGGCAGAGGCAACCGGTGGGTGATCAGGTCCGAGATGATATGGTGAAGGTGATGAACGAGTGATTGCACTTGAGAAACATGATCCAGGCGAGCGATCGATAAGCAGGGAACGTGGTAAGTGGTATTGTTGGACAAGAAGGGGATTATGTAATTACGGACCCGACGACCACAGGGCGATGATACATTCCCCTCTCAAGGGGCCCCCGATGGGCGATATCCCGATGGGCGATATCCGGGCTGCACATCGGCCGATCGATTCTGTCCGCCATCCATATACGAAGTTTCATCGGAGATTTTTATTTTTATTCAAACTTGATACAGTAGAAATGCTCATAATGCATAAAAATTCTCATAATGCATAATAGGGTTTTGCTACACTTTTTTAAGCGAGCAATTCAGTTAATTACCAACCTCATAATGATGCATTATGAGCATATGTACTGTATATAAAACTCGATCTTTTTGTTCCCCAAGACAACAAGTTCACACTGTAGTCGAGTTCCCAGCAATACTTGGAATTCAAATGAATTTTCAAATCAAATAAACTACTTGAAATTTAAGCTTCTACTATCAAAGCCACAAAAGAACTTCGTATTACAGCGCCGTGCGAAACTAATGGGAATCGCGACTTTTCGTTTGTGACCGTGTGACCAAAACAGGCAATCCCCGCAGAGCTCGACCGTCGACGCGCACACGACGCGACTTGATCAGCAACCATCAACCTAGGGCGCACAAGATTCTTCACCATGGTCAAGCCTACAAAGCCACATTCAACCAAGCCCAAGGTCAACAGCGAAATCCACCATTGAAGATCAAGCTGCCAGGCCGTGCACAGATTGCTGCTCTCAAACGAGTGAAGAAAGTGTGTACGGTATGATCATATCAGTCGTAGACACCAACTTACTTGGCAAAGGACCCGGAGGGTGGCATTGTGAAGCAGGTGCGCAGATATAAATGTGCATACATTCATGTTTTGATCATTCAGGACTCGGAGCCACATGCCGTCAAATCCCGCAGTGCTCCTGATATCGAGATTGAAAGTTCGTCTGATGAAGACATTTCTATCACGCACTGATCAGCAAATTGTCATTTATAGGTCCCCCCCTGTCCATGCTGTACAGGCCTGTACAGCACTCGACAGCACTGCCACAGTGGTGACAGCACGTGACAAGGGTCACACTATAAGTGACAATTTGCTGAT
>JBBPUA010000501.1:0-16678 GCA_038094355.1 Afroboletus lepidellus | reverse complement strand
CCCCGAAACAGCGTTCTTCGATCCATCTGGGTTCGATAGTGAAGACATCTCCTTTCTGCACCCTGTCGTCGTTGAAGACATTACATGGATCGACATCAAAGCTGTCGACATATGTGTTCATTCGCGGCGCCAATGGCGAATTCAACCTAGGTACCGAGAACCCTCCACCGTAGATCTTGTTATGCTACTCATCCCCCCACAGAGTCTCCACCCACATATGTCCTTGGAGACGGTCACGGAACTGTTGAATGTGGCTTTTGGATGTCTTGTCAACCGAATGGCCACCACCATGGAGGACCATCAAGACGATGACCATGAAACGTGGGATCCAGGTCAGGAGACCTGCTATCTCGATGTGTCATGGACTGACTTCACCATAGACGTTTTCCGGCGTTCGGCCGACTGGTTAGCTTTCCAATGAAATGAAAACTCGTACCGTAAGTGTTACCTTATTACCCCTCCACTGCAGTAATGAGATTTTGACAGACTCTTTTACAACTGTGAGTTCCATTGACTCATGGTGACAACACTACTCCACATCCATGAATGTCCGCCGTCCTTTTTTGCTGATTGCATCAAAGACCTCCAAGAGCCCCACCACATGTAGCGTATTCAGTTCAAGACCAAGCACAATACTTCAACCCGAGGTGGGATGGGGTGTCTGGACTCGGCGCCAAAGTACAAGCCATTCCGATATAGATCCCATGTGTAGGTTGTGGAGTGTAGCTTTACCTATTTCTAGACCCAGACATGGGACCCATGTCTGGACAGCTTGTACTTTGGCCACCGACTCGGAGAATCACGTTCGAGAACAACGAACCCATTCGTGGACCACAGGCCAACTCCACCATCGCCATCACTTCTGTTCTTTCTTTCATACCTTCCGTAGCATTTATACCCCACAACCAGGTTTGTAATGCACTCGCGCTCATATTTTTGTATCATATGTATCTACGTTCACTGTTCTTGTCCGGCCCTGAGAAGCGCTGAGTGATTATCAATTATCTCTTCCCCTGGCTAGTTGAGCGAGGCGAGAGTTGCATTGCCATGCAACGCAAGGATATAAACTAGGCACCGAGGTGGATATAACGAATCCGTTGCTGCAGTGGCACGTCCGCAGATTTCATCGTCTCATTCAACGCCAACGCAGCGCGGGTATAGTCCAGACCACCCGGTCCATCTACGAGGTGCTGATAGAACGTCGACGCCATCGTTTTCGACTCGGTTTCCGCCACCTCCCGTATCGTCCCAATCATCGACCGGAACCCAACGAACTGCATTGCCGACGCGAGATGGATCGCCTCGTCTGGACTGTCCTCGTCCCCCATCGTCGTCGCACACGCGGAAAGAAACGCAAACTCGGCATTCTTCAGGTCGCACCCGATCAGGCGCTGGATCGTCAAGGGACCGTCGTGCAGAGAAAACCCCGACGCCAACGGCTGGTTCGTGTTTGGAACGCTGTGACAGGACAAATGAACCCACTCGTTCTTGCCGAGCTCGTCAACGACGCGGGCGATGCGGGAGTCCTCTCCCTCTAGGCGTGTGAACGTCGCCAAGCCGTGGATACGTCGACTGACGTCGTCCAGCTCTGGGCCTACTAATTCGAGTTCACGCGTGCCAGGAGACTTGGCTTGTCCGATCGCAATAAAACGTTTTCGTCCAGTTGCAACCTCCACGGGGTCCCGTCGTGCACGGATCAGGGCGGTCAGAGTGGGGGTGTACGACGAGATGTAGAGGTCAGCGAGGTTCTGTTGGCCCTCGGTATGCGGACCGGCAGCGTGGAGAGGAAGGGCTGCAAACTCGGCGGTAGGACACCACCAGATGCGTGATCCGGGTGGATGGATTGTGCGGAGGACATCGACAATGGGCGAAACGACTTGATCCCAGAGCTTGCGTAGTAAGCGTATGAGATCGTCCGTCACCAGAGCACGGAACTCCGTCGACAGGTCTCGAATGTGTTCTGGTGTCATCTGTAAGGGGACATGGATAGGATCTCGATCATGTAAGACGATGAGCGCGTCACACCCATATTGGCTTGCATTCACGATGATGACAGGCCCCCCGCTGGCGGCGCGTCGGAGATCCGAGAAGGGGGATGGAAGAAGGAAATGGGAGAGGCCAGGTAACTTGCGAATCTCCGTAACGACTCTCTGGAGTTCAAAGTGGCGGTCAAACGGCCGTTCTTGTTGACCATCTGGGCCGAGAGAATTGAGGGAACCACGAATGAGCGAGGCCAATTGCGTGAACTCGTCTGCCAACATCCTCCCTGCAGGACCAGATGCAATCACATCATCCAGAGGGGAACGAAGGCGAGCGAGCTGATTCCAAAAAACACCCCTTCCCTGTTCTAGCAGCTCAACTGCCTTGATAGGGGAGCAATCACGAAGACAAGCCGAAAATGCATCCACCGCGAGTGACGAGGTGTAAGTCTTGAGAACAAGAAGATGTTGAGGCGACAACGGCCGGGTGGACAGATGTTGGATAAGCAACTGAAGACTCGTTTCATGCGCAAGAAGCAGCGTGGGATGCTGGAACTCTTCGGCTGTTTTGATCCACGCCCTTGCGGCAGAAAGATCGGCGGAAGACACAACTTGCATTCCTTGTGCGAGTTGCGTGTAGAGACCAAACATCTCCTCCTTGTCCTCTGACTGTTCCAACCGCACGAACCGGCCATGAAGGTAGCCAGCGAGGTTTTCTAGTGAAGATGATCGATTAGGCTGGCCGTGCGGCCAGAGGCGGAGTGCCTCTCGGCCAAGGGCGATCGCTTCGTCGAGGTCCTGTGGTTCTCCAAGCTTCTCGAACCTAGTGGCGAGATGAACGGCAAGGTGGTTCAAAGCCGTGCAGTGCTCATGATATCCTTCCGGGAGTTCAAGTACTTCTCGATTGAGGACGATTGCCTCTTCGATGTCCTCTATCTTCCCAAGGTCCCGGTGTCGAATAGCGAGATGTTCAGCAAGGTTGTCCAAAACCACGCCCCGCCAAGGGTGTCCTCTCGAACAAATGTCAAGTGCTTCTCGGCTAAGGGCAATAACTTCGTCGAGGTCCTGGGCCGCTTGAAGTTGATTGTACCGAGAGAGGAGATATTTTGCAAGATGAACCAAATATGCCGACCGCAAGGGGGATCCCTGTGGAGAAAGATTTACCACTCGTCGACCAAGAACGATTGCCTCGTCAAGATCCCACATCGCCCAGAGTTCCTCGAAGCGATTAGCAAGACCGGCTGCAAGGTTGCTCAATAATAATCTCAACAGGTCGGGGTTTCCTTTCTTGCGGCAAAGGTCGACTGCCTCTCTGTGCATTACTACGGCCTCTTCCAGGTCCCTTATTTCTCCAAGGCGCCGAAATCGTACGGTGAGGGCGCCCCCAAGGCTTGCTAAAACTGCTGGCCGTTCGGGATGTTTCGGCGGATAAAGGTCCAGTGCTTCTCGCATTAAGAGGGTGGCTTCGTCAATGTCTCGCTCCGACCCGAGTTGCTCGTATCTGGCGGTGAGAGAGATTCCAAGGTTGGATAAGAATGTTCTTCGACTTTGGTGATATCCCGGTGGGCAAAATCCGAGTCCCTCCCGGCCGAGGACGATCGCCTCATCTATGTCCCCCGCCTCTTTAACCTGTTCGTGACGACTATGGAGGCTATTTGCAAGGGAAAGCAGGCAGAGACGTCGCTCTGTGCTCTGTCTAGGCGGGCAAAGTTGAAGTGCACTACGACCGAGAGTGACCGCCTTGTCGATGAAGCTTGTTGCTCCTTGTTGCTGAAATTTGGTGGTGAGAGTCGACACCCGCGAAAGTAGCCAACTGACTGGCAGTACATCTTTTCAGTACCATCGACAGTAAGATAGAGGATACCGGCAGTACCTCTTGAAAACCGCGGCATGGTGTAAAGTGGTGCTTTGGGAGAGACGCTAGCGTTATTTATGGCCTGCGGCATCAGCAACTGCCAGCGGGCTACAGCCTGTTTCCCCAGCCGACGTCATTGTGAAACCGCCATACAGGACGTGTCAAGTGGATCTGACCCAATTCCATGGCCTCCAGAGTCGACATGCTCCGAGTCGGTGAAGCTCCGCTCGCGAATCGCATTGAAGGGCGGCGCCATAGACTAAGTATCTGGCAGCGGGCAGTAGCCAGTGTGTACCGGCGTGGCCAAGAGGGTCGAGGCTGTACATGTCAGATCGAACGCGTCGCGATCGGCTCACCACCTCAACAACCGAGTCATCAAGGGAGACACATCCCAGCATCACAGCCAACTTTGACAAAAGATTCTGGTATGTAGGTGCCGAAGATCCTGAATACAACAAGAAGACAGAAACTAATAGTACAGAACAAAGATGGCAAGCGACTACAAAACAATCCCACTGGCAGTGGAAATATCTTTTTCATTCTGTCGAATCCTTCCTGCGACAGGATATCCACATCCCACTCACCTTCCAAAAACTCCTTGGGGAGGGTGTAATCTGGGTGTGGTCGAGCTCTGTGACATTTCCGGTGGCATCATCCCCATGATAAACACGAAGCGAAGTGCCCAAGAGGCTCAAACCCCAGGGGGAAGGACATGGACAGTCGTCAAGCATGAAGTTAAATCGATTACGCATTTGATGGTCTGCATCCTGACGAAGGCGAGGACTGTCTGCCCAGCTGTCGTCTTTGATTCCTGCGAAGAGAACAGGACGACGGTCTGCATCAAATACGATCATGGAGACGGTGGAGTCGACTGTTCCATGGACGGCCTTCTCGCTGGGGAAGCTCAGTGGCGCGACGAAGAAGGCGAAGGAGTCTCCAAAACAATAGCTAAAGAGCTTGGTATATGGTGGATAGTAATTCTCCCGAAGCCTGTGCTTTTCGCGACAGATATTGAATATCTTGTGCAAATCTGCCGGCCAGGCGTGATCAGTGGAAAAGGGCATGCTAGCGCACTTGTGATGAGTATGCCAAGACACGATGCAGCAGTTAGGGACAAGGCTTGTGTGACCAAGCGTCGTGAGTTCATTCTTTGGTCTTTGTGCAGCGACCGTGAATGCATGGCCCAGAGACAACTCGCTCTCGACCAGCGGCCACCCAATAACGGTCGAGATGGCACTCGAACACGCCCCGAGTCGAAAAGTACGAACAAGTTGCCGAGCACTATACTGTCTTCGTTACGTCTCCGAGTCGTGTCTCACTTTCTCACCCGGGCCACAGAACCAAGAAGCACACGGAAGCACGCGCCCGAGATGGCGCACCTCTACTTTTCGTACGACATTGTAGGCGCCCTCAGAGAACGCGATCACACAAGAGACGAGAGCGGAGAGGCAGGTGAGGAAGGTCAACCAGAGGAGGACTTGAACGCCGCTTGGGAAGCTTTTGAGCTCGCACAGGGCATTTACGAAAAGAAAAGTTTGACCAAGGCGGCCGCGGACTCGCGCTCAAGGTGGACCTCTCACCGTCGCCGTCGCGACAGATCGCCAAAGCGCATTACAAGTCGAGGATGGTGCTCGACCTGACTT
Organism: Afroboletus lepidellus; assembly: GCA_038094355.1. Classification (NCBI taxonomy): domain Eukaryota; kingdom Fungi; phylum Basidiomycota; class Agaricomycetes; order Boletales; family Boletaceae; genus Afroboletus; species Afroboletus lepidellus. Next base: position 11,201 of record JBBPUA010000501.1, on the reverse strand, counting down.
TGGGATGGCTCTCAGACGCCGTAGAACGCTCGCGCTCGCTGGGGCGAATTCAGGAACTCAAGGACGTGCCCAAGAGCGGGTTGCCGGTTTCCCCTGTGGCCGAAAGAGTGGGCAAGAAGGCGAAGGCCTCCTCGTTGGCCGGAGACGCCACAGGGAATATGTCGAAAAGCCAGATGTAACGAACTTCGGGAGCTCGAGAGTTTGGCGCCCAAGGTCGGTTGAACGGTGATACTTCTGACGTCCATTTGATCGTTACACCAGGCCGACGGACTCGAGACGACGCCAAGGAAGCCGACAGAGTCGACCCCTGCTCTGTGTACTCGGCCGGAAACCACACAAATTCAGTAGCCATTGTTCACGGTCTGGCATTGATGGTGAAAAAGAAGAAAAAGTCACAATCGACCGAAAACGAGAGTGGCTCAAAAGGAACCTCTTGTGATACGGCACGTAGGTGGACCTGTCGGGAAACATGGCCCAATGTTCCTTCCATTATTAATAAAATAGCTGCTTCGACTCCCAAGTCACCTCTAGGAACACATGAAACCGAGGCATAGTGATAGTGGTAGTGGCTCGCCGTCTGGCTCCAACTTCCTCGACTTTCCAGCTGGCGAATTGCAACCCTCCAGCCTTACTCTAGAGATTATGGTTTCCGCTCAGACGGTCAAACATCGAGTAATATCATGGAGAATGCTGTGCAAGACCTTGCAGGATTTTATTTATTTTGCTGATGCTGACGCCGAACATGCTTGGCAAAGCTCTTCTTGCGAATCGCAGCCAGTGGCTAATGACACCAGGTGGTACCGGCTGGCGTAGCCGACAGCTAATGTAGGCTGTCCATGTTACCCCAAAGGAGGCAGCGACGAGTCGGAGCTAGGCGGACTGTACAGATACGATTGAACAGCTCATTTTACCTTTCTTATCACTCGAACAGCAACAGACGGTTCTTCACGAACAAAATAAATAATCTAAAGGCCTAGTCATGCTACCACTCCTACGAATAAATCTGATCTATCATTGACGAATCTCATCTACCTCTCGAACTCTACCGTCTGCAAATGGCCAATCGTTGTATCCGAAAGGCGTCAAGTTGCCTGGTTGGTAAAACTTCGACCGGTCCGGTGGGGCAAGCGGCAGGTTCTTCCGTAGCCGTACCGGAAGGTCAGGCTAGTTGTCGGGTGAGCATAGGCGATGAGAGGAAATGCCAGGAACCCTCACGTTTGTAATGTACAGCCGCCCAAATGTGACGAGCCCCCCTTCTTCTTCCGCGGTGCGCAATGCTGTCTCGCGGTTGTGTCCGCCTGCCGAGATGTATATCCTTTCTTCACCACCTTCACCTCCATTCCATACCTTCCGCAAAAAATCATTGCTCTCTGCTTGTATCCCGGCTGGGCCAGCCTCGTCCTCACGAGGCTCGATCACATGAAGGTATGCCATCTTTGGGTGCTTGTCGCGAAGAGCTTTGACGAGATAAGTAAAAGTTGGACGCGGGTCTGGCATCTTCATGCCTATCAAGTTCGAGATGAGGGTGATGACGTGTGGGCCAGCGCGAAAACGTTACCTTGGAAGGTGCTCCACGGACTAATACGAATGCCAACTCGGTCTTCACCGACAGCGTCCACTATGGCGTCAACGACTTCTCTGGAGAACCTCGTGCGACCTTCCTCGTCTCCTCCCCATCCGTCCGTGCGCTTGTTGGATACCGATTGAAGGAACTGATCAGGGAGGTAGCCGTTTGCGTTGTGTATCTCCACCCCGTCGAATCCAGCACCATGTACGGCGTTGCTTGCTGCTTTCGCGTACGCAGTAATATAATCTCTGATTTCGGCCTCGGTCAACGAACGCGGTACCTTTTCTTGACCGGGCATTGGGATGGCCGACGGGGCCACGAATGGTGAGGGCGGATCCTGGTTCTTGAGGACCTCTACTTCGGCAGTGCGGCCCAGAGCCCATAGCTGGAGGAAGATGTACGATCCTTTGGCATGAACCGCATCGGTCACCTGTTACAATCAACGAGTAACCGTGAGATGATTTGCGCAAACAAAAAGTAGAAGAGTAATACGGACCTTTTTCCAGCCTTGAATCTGTTCGTTCGTGTAGATGCCGGGGACATGATTGTATCCTCCTGCATCATGGGAAATGAGGGTAGCCTCGGTGATGAGCAAGCTACCTGGCGCGGAACCGCGCTGAGCATAGTAAGATGCTTGCTGAGGCCCGGGAACATGGGAGACATGTGCTCGGTAGCGCGTCAGAGGGGCAAGGACGACACGATGCTGGAGCGCCAACCGTCCGACCTTGATAGGCCTGAAGAGCGCGGCAGTCTGTTGGGCAGAGACCATTGAGTGTGTGCTAAGAGTCTGGTAGGATGTCGAACCTCTTCTCATACCGGAAATTTATACTCTTCGCCATAATATGATTAATAACGGGGAACAGACAGATCCTGGAACGAGGTTTGTAAGACGATTGCGAGAGTTGTATTGTTGATCATCCCGGGCGGGATATGACGTTTCAAGTTAGTCATCCACTCGGCGGCAGACACTTTAGTCATCAACCTGGCCGTCGGATTCCGGCCCGTCGATGAGCTGAGCATTGTCCAAAGTTCTCAGCTCACGGCACGCTTTCTGCCTGCCCGGAACAACTGTGGTCGTCGCAGCCCAAGCAAGGTTTTCGCAGCGCAAGAAAACGGTATCGAGGGACCATACATTCCAGTATCACCGAGACGTGAACCAACATTGAAAAAAGATACTAGTATGTGGGCGCCAAGGATGAAGTGACCTACATGAATGAACGGAAGCTTATAAGTGATAAACGACGCTTTCGCATTGTCTCGAAGACACCCAACGGCTTCGTGCAGTGCTCGTGCAACCTCCTGATATGTAATACTGTATCAACACTAACTTGAAAAATTCATTGTACTACTGCACTAGTCTGAGCTAGAAGCAAGACGCGTGAACTGTAGCAACGGCTCTAATCCGCTGTGTGGCGGGGATTTGATTCCCGGGGTCGGAGACGCCGGTATTGAGCGTCGCTCAGTGGGGTAGTCATACATGTTCTGTCCGTGCTCTACGTCGCCCATCGGCAGCGGCTTTTGCCCGTCTATACACATCATACCAACGCTCCTCCCGAGCACGGAAAGTAAGATTAGCGTAAGTCGCGATATCAGTAAAGAAGGCGGTGATGGCAGGCACAGATTCTGCCTCAATGGTCGAGTCAAGGACATCGATGTGGAGTGAGCGAGCCAAGTACGACACGAGATCTTCCGGTAATCCAGGGTATTCAGTATAACCGCGCGTGTCGATGGCGAAGGCGATATAACGGAGTGATCGCGATGTCCGCAATAGCTGCAGTAGTCCATCCGGGGTAATCCCATCGCGCGTACGCCAGCCCCAGTAAGTGTTTACGGAGAGCTGTTCCAAGCGCGGCCACGCCGATGCCAATGTTAGCAACCCAGCGTCTCTCAGTCCTACTGTCCACCCAATGTCCAGGTCTATACAACGAAGATTTCTGAATGACGTGCAGGGTCGCAAGTCGTCCAGGTGAACCGTCGGGACCTCCAGGTCACGGGAATTCAGCGTTCGAATCAAGGACATTCGTTCGATGGTGCAGTCGATACCAGAGGCCTGATGAACACTGGCCAAGAAGTAGGAGAAATCTTGTATGGAGGGACAAGCGTAAAGGAAAGCGTAAAAAATCGCGATAGCAGGCAGTCGAGTTTGGAAGAGGAACTGCGAGATCGAATGTAAGGATTCAGAACGCAGGGTCAAGTGATCCAAGTTGGTGAAGAAAAGGGTGTCAGAAGCTGGTAATACAGCGCCAAGCTTGAAGTCGAGCCGTGTCAATGTAGACGTATAGGCTAGATGTACAATACTCTCCACATCCAAAGCGAGCTGAGGACAAACCACAGACTGGAGATTTTGCCAACGGCTCATATAATTGGGTGGGACTTTGCTGGACGCGACGTCAACCTGATGCAAGTCAATGCGAAGATCCCTAATATCCCGAGAAAATCTGGGAAATGACTGGAGAGAATTTTGGAGAGAATGTGGCTTGCTGAACTCGACGCGGAGGAAATCCAGCGATGGGAGAGGTAGGTGTAACAGATGCATAGTCTCCTTTGTATATGCACAAAACAGAACACTGAGGTTCGGAAAGATTGGACCGGCGGTCGGAGGTTTCGAGAGGATGTCAACGGCTTTCTCGTCAAGTCCCACATTGAAGTCGAAAATGGATCGAATGCGATATGTATAACTTTGAAGGATATTCCACTCTGTCTGTGTAAGCGGTCGGTTAAACGAATACGACTTCGTGGAATGGCAGCCACGGGGGAACGATTAATCATGAGCGAACGAAGCATGGGACTATTTAGACCCACCTGGCTTCCATAGGAGAGCAGACGAGATGCTTCCGGAAGACACCGCGCTAGAGGCGATAGATTGTCCAACTCCTCCCAGAGTGCATCCAGCGCTGGTTCTTTGAATTGGCGACATGTTCTAGCCAGAACTGCGTGGTCGGGTTGGGCACAATAGTCAAGGATGATCAAAAAGATCTCTTGTATCTCCAACGCGTGGTGCATTGGTGAGGGAGTGGAAACAAACACGAGACAACACATAGATCGTTTGCTCCATCATGGAGCTCATCGACGGACATGTGTCCGTCAAACAGTCCAAGTGCGCCATCGACGCGCTGCACGCCTACGCCTCCAAGCTCGAAAAGAAACGCGCCGAGACCGAGCTCCTGCCGGGGAAGGAGCAACACATATGGCTCCAGATCACCGTCAAGACCATGCACCCCGAACGAAAACTCAACCCGCGTCGCATGTGCGTCGTCCGTCTTCTTCCAGATTGCCCGCTTACGCTTTATCTTGTTGGCAGACCTCTGAAGCACACCCTGGTTGATCCCCGGACGTCGGGCGTGTGTCTGATCACCAAGGACCCACAGCGGCAATACAAGGACCTCCTCGAGCACCACGGGATCAAGTTTATCTCGCGCGTCGTCGGGGTGGAGAAACTCAAGGGCAAGTTCAAGGGGTTCGAGGCCCGCCGAATGCTGCTCAAGGAAAACGCCATGTTCCTCGCGGACGAGCGGGTGATACCCATCTTGCCCCGACTGCTTGGATCCAAATGGTTCGAGGCGAAAAAGTGCGTGTGTTCTCGTTGGATGTGTAGCGCGCGGTTTAACGCGTCAACGGCGACTAGACAACCGATCCCCGTCTGTCTGACGCGCAAGGATCTCAAGGGCGAGCTCGAGCGGGCCATCGAGTCGTCGTACATGCACCAAAATAAGGGGACATGCACGTACGTGCCTCATTCACTCTACATACATGCTGGTCGCTCACACAGCAAAGGTCTGTCAAGATAGGATTGTTGTCGCATACGCCAAAACAAGTACAAGTCAACCTCGAGACGGCGCTCCCGGCGATCGTTGGTCACATCAAGGGCGGCTGGGATAACGTGCAGAGTCTGCACGTCAAGACGAGTACAAGTGTGAGTCTGCCGATATGGACGTGTGATCTCGGGAGCGAGGAAGGAGGGCGGTGGGATGGATTGGTCGCAGAAGCTAAAGAGGTGGTTTCGGAGAGCAGCGATGAGGAGGACGAGGAAGAGGAGGAAGAGGAACCCGAGGCCAAACCGGTAAAGAAGGGAGTGGGCAAAGGAATCAAACGGCAGCTAGAGGATAAAAAGACGGAGAAGCCAAAAAAACGACCGAAACCGACTTTGTTGTAGTGTTGAATGTCGTCCTTGCTCAGACTAGCCGGTCGACTGTCTAGAATCCACACTGCGATCATGCCCGACCCAAAAGTCCTCTCCACAGAACCCCTCGACAATGCACACTCAAAGTGCGACTCTGACCTCAGAACTGCCCCGTCGAGGTCGAGACTGACCACAAACCGCGTCCAGGTTCGTCGCCTTGACCAAGATCCACTACCAAGACCAGGACGGCACAAAGGTATGCTGGCCCCTCACTCGAACAACGTCCGCTCCATCCAGAAACACAGCGCGTCTGGGAATGCGCCGAACGCAAAGTCATCCAAGGACAAACTGGAAAAGATGGTCTGTACACCGCCTGAGCCCACTCATTCGAGTTGACCCCGACGTCGCACGCCAGCCGTCGCCATCTTCGCCGTCCTCACCTCCAAGACGAACGCGTTCCCGCTGTCGACCGTCATCCTCGAGCAGTACCGTCCCCCGCTCGATAAACACGTCATAGGCACGTCCAGGGCCCCTTGGCCCGTCGCTCGTCTCACTTCCTTTCCACAGAGTTTCCCGCTGGTGCGACCTTTCACGCTTACCCGTCTCACCCGGTGCTCATCCTCACAGGCCTGCTCAACGCGCCCGAAAACGCAGGCAGTCCGGACGAAGAAGCGCGGGTCGCCGCGCTCCGCGAGCTCAAGGAAGAAACCGGGTACAAGGCGACGCTCCAAGACGTCGTCGAGTGTACGCCGACCATCGCGTGCGACCCCGGTGAGCTCTGTGTTGTCTCCGAGGATGCCTCTGACGCCACGCACTAGGCATGACTACCGCCAAGATGAAGCTCGTCGTCGTCAAGGTCGAGCTCGATGGCGAGATGGAGTACCCGACGCCCAACCTGGATCCGGGCGAGTTCGTTGTCGTCCGCGTGGTCGAGCTCGCTCGGCTCAAGCGCGTGTTGCAAGGTGCGTGTCTTTTCGGGTGTGTGTGCATTGTCAATGACGCTCGCAACGTCAAGACTACGACGCCAAGGTGCGGAGCTGCTTAAATCTTCGTTCGGAACGCGCATCTGACCCATGGACCAGGGTTTCATCGTGGATGCTAGGTTGTCCCACTTTGCATCGGGGTATGACATTGCGGAGCGTATCAGAAATGGATGCCTCTAAGCAGCGTCCAGTACAAAAAGTATGGGTGCGACACAAACAATTAATGATGTGCCTTTTTCGACCGCTCGATGTGCGCCCTCAGCTTCTGCTGCTTTTCCCTGAGTGATGCCTTCTTCTTACTCCTCACGGCGCCGCTGCTGATTACCATCATGATGGGCTTGTTCCTCGCCTTTTCGCGGTTCGTCGAACTGCTCGGCGTCTCCTTCCTCTTCTTGCCCTTGTACGATCCGTACTTTTCGCGCCCCTCGCGCCCTTTTTCGATGGACGCGATGCGCTCGGCGTAGTCGGCCTTGACCTTTTTGCGAGGGCCCAAAATGTCGCTTTCGGAGATGAACGCGTCCGCAGGGCCGTCGCCGGCGGCGGCCTTTTTGGAGGCTTCGAGCGCAGCGAGTTTGCGTTTGGCTCTGCCACCACCGCCGTGTTCGACCGCTTTCGTCGCAGCTTGAATCCGGAGATCGTTGAGCAGTGCGAAATCGGCAGGTGTCAAGATCTGTTTTGATGTCAGCCCTAATCACGATAGATGAGAAGCTCTGGCACCTTGGTAGTGGCCAGCGTCGACGCCCGATTGACCTCCGCCTCGTCCTTGTCCGCCTCGTTGGCATCTTTCGCCTTTGCAGTCTCTTTTTCGTCTTCGCTGTCCGACACCTCGAGGTCCTCGCCATCAGAGCTAACGTCGATCCATCCCTCGGATTCCGAATCCGACGACTCCGTCTCTACCTCCCAGTTTTCCCAGCCTGCCTCGTCGTCCTCGTCCATTTCGCCCGTCTCTTCTTGGCGGAGTTTCTTGAAATGGTCTTCGAGGAGCTAGAAAAATGGTCGTTGTACGTTTGACAGGGATAGCAGCAAGTAAGCGCGACGTACAGAAAGGCCTTCGATGTCCACAGCCGCGTTCGCCGAGTGCCCGTACGGCAATGGCTGTCGTCCACTGCTCATCCCAATGCTCGCGTCCTTGCCCTACGCACACCATGAGCGAACACGCTCCAAAACAAACAAAAAACGCCCACCCTCTCCCGCCGTTTCAACATCCCCGGATTGACCTCGCGATAGAGTTGCAACATCCCGCGGGCAGCCGCAGTGACCGCCTTGTCCCGGCTCTTCCGGTACTCGACCAAGTCTCCGAGGAGGTCCTCTTCCATCGCCCACGGTTGTCGCCGACACACCTCCCGAATGGCGTTGATCCCGGCCGCGATGACTTCGCTCCCCACGCCCGGGTGTACAAACTCTTGCGCGAGTTTTCTCACGATGGGCGTGAGGGCGTCGGGCGGGGTGAGGTCGTGCACACTCTGTGCGAGCGCGACGAGGATGGCGGGAACGCGGAGTTGGTGGTAGGTGAGGTACTTGAGGATGTATGTGTAAAAGGGGAGCACGGAGAGCTTGTGAGAGCCCATGACGCGGGAGAGGAGCTGCATGAGGAGGATCTTGTGGTCAAGGGAGAAGCGCTTGTCGTACCGGCTGACGTTGTCATAGAGTTTCTCGGCAAAGGACTGAGGATCGTTGAGGAGCTGCAAGGCGGGAAAGTTGGGGACGGAGGACTCGGACGCCTTGTTCTTTTTCTGTGGATGGTCAGGGCAGAAAGGGGAATCCTGGGTGGGCGAACCTTTTTGGCTGCGTTGAGTTGCTTTTGGAGTTTCTTGTCCCCACCGCGGGTCTTTCTGTTGATCTCGCGACGGTGGTGGAGTGCCCTGACATCCACTTCCTGCCCGGAATGAGATGACGGGGACAGGGACCGAAACAGTGCCCACCTCGTCCGATTCATCATCGCTGTCCTCTTTCTCGTCGTCACTACCGAGGAAAAAGTGAAGGGACGCGCTCTGCACTTTGAGCACGGGATGAAAACACCCGAGGGCGATGATGGCCACGGACTTGGCGTCGGACCACACCTGCTTGCGCCAGAGCTCCTTGGTGAAGATGACGGCCCACATGGCGTCGTCGCCACTGGCCACGGATGCCGTGCTCGCGCGATGCTTGCCCTTGTCGCCGAGGACCTCTGCATCCATGCCGCGCTCAACCATGGTAAATAGCATGGCCTGCACGGCGCGGTTGAGCTTGTGGTTCTTGGTGCGCAGGTTGGCGGTGCGGATGTCAGAGAGGATGGTCTTTCGGATAAAGGCGCGGAGGGACGCAGAGGTAGTGCGTGGGAGCAGGGGGAAGAGGGTCTTGAGGAGGCTTTGCGGATTGTCAGCAACAGAGTACAGTGGACGAGAGACACGCACTCGATGGAGGTGATCACGTTTTTGTTGCGGAGGATGACGAGGTTGTGCAGGATCGACCTGCGGGTGTCTGGATTGAGCGCGCCATAGTGTTCAAGGACGAGGCTCGACAGGTGCGACGGGAAGTCTGCAGTTTCCTTTGGATAGCAGATGGCGACCTGCGCGATAAAGGTGACGAGTTCGCGAAAGTGGGTCGCATTGTCGTCTGGGCTGATGACGAAGAGCTGTCGGATGGAGTTGTAGTGGTTGTACTGCTGCAGAAACTCTTCCTTGTATCCTGCCGGATCGCGTTTGATGAGGTTCTGCAGTTGGGGCAGATTCGCGGTGAGCAGGACACCCCGGCCCATGTCGTCGGAGGGAGGATATGGTTCGCTTAGTCATCACATTGAGGACCCAGATCACTTGAAATCAGTGAAATTCAAGAGTAAAAAACGTGCTGCCGATTGATTTGAATGAGTAGGACATTGGCAGATGTTGCCATCGGCGCACTCCATCTGTGGACCAAGACATTCCTGCATTGTTGAGCCTTGTGAGTTCTCCTGGTGTAACTGAGACAGGTATATTTACAGCGAGTCATGGTACATTCTACTCCGTTGTCGTTGTCGTCGTTGTTGCCGGTGGTGGTGCTGGCTCGCTTGCAGGTGCTGCCGGTGGCGCCACCCCGCCGCGACCGCCTCGTCCGCGTCCACGTCCTCGCGGTCCACCACGACCACCGCGTGCTGGCTTCCCTCCCCGCTGGTCCGCGTCGCCCTGCTGTCGTGTTCCAGTGGACTTGCCCGAGTCCCACTCGCGACTCTCCATCTTCTCCATCTTCCGCCGCGCGTTCTGTTCGCGTGCACGGTCGACGCCATCCTGCACCTTGCGCGTCTGCACCTGCTTGACGCGGTCCGCTTCCTGCAGCTCCTTGAATGCGTCCTCGTCCGCTTTCACGTCCTAGTGCTTCTCAGTCAGACAGTTGTTGTGCATGTCTCGTGTACTTACCAGACGTCGCTGCTTGATCTTCTCGTTCTGTTCCTTGATGCGCTGCATGCGCTCTGCGAGCTCCTCGTCCGAGGGTTTCTCCTGCATCGGCCGTCAGTCAGCGCGGATCTACGACTTCAGGACACCGACCCGCTGAGGCCCGCCTGTCTTGACGCGCTCCGGGTTGACATAGGGTTTCTTTTTCTCTGGCTTGTCCTCCGCGCTGGCTTGCTGTTCTGTCGTGGTCTCCTCCGTCGCCGTCTCCTTCTCAAAGTCGAGTCCGAGCGAGTTGGCGTCTGCCATCAAACCACCACATTCCCACGCGCATCCCGACCTTTATTAGCCCCCCCTGTGATCCAATCGCCTCTTGCTCCTCATCGTCGACCATGTCCCTCGCAAACAAGCTCTTCGTCGACGACCCCGCCTTCGCAGATGCCATCCACGGCAGCCACGTTCTCATCCGCGTCGACTTCAACGTCCCCATGAAGGACGATCCGCACAACGGTCGCGTCATTACCAACCCTGCCGTGCGTACCCGATCCACCGATCCTTGCAATACCCTCAGCCATCGACCCACAGCGCATCGTCGCCGCCATCCCCACCATCAACTATGTCCTCGATAGGAGTAGGCATCCACATCTCCCCCTTGCCTCGCCCTTGACGCCCGCATCCAGAACCCAAGGTCGTCGTGCTCATGTCCCACCTCGGTCGTCCGGATGGCAAGCGATCCGAAAAGGACTCCCTCAGACCCGTCGCAGACGTGCTCTCTGCAAAGATCAACAAGCCCGTCGTCTTCCTTGACGACTGCGTCGGTCCCGAGGTTGAAAAAGTCGTCAATGGCGCTCGGGGCGGCGCCATCATTCTTCTCGAGAACCTCCGCTTCTATGGCGCCGAGGAGGGTAAAGGCCCAGACAAGGTCAAGGTCCCCAAGGACGTCGTTGACGCCTTCAAGAAGCAGCTCACCGCCCTCGGTGACCTCTACGTCAACGACGCCTTTGGAACTGCACACCGTGCACACGCCAGCATGGTCGGCGTTGATCTCGGCAAGAGGGCTGCGGGTCTCCTCATGAAAAAGGAGCTCGAGTACTTTGCCAAGGTCCTCGAGAGCCCAGATCGCCCATTCCTTGCGATCCTTGGCGGCGCCAAGGTGTCGGACAGGATCAAGCTCATTGAAAACATGC
>JBBPUA010000500.1:0-16717 GCA_038094355.1 Afroboletus lepidellus | reverse complement strand
TGGGCGCCGAAAACGGGCGCACCCTGTTTTTTTTTTTTTTTTTTTTTTTTTCGAACATCGAAGCGACCAACAGGCACCGTTGGCGACCGTGAAAAAAAAAAAGGCAAGACAAAGGTCGCGATCAGCTCGGGGGACGGGAACGGACGGAACGGACGAGTACGCACGAACTAAAGAGTTTGCTCCGACTGACGCACACTGGGTGACCGAACACGATGACCGTGCCAGGTCGTCCCGATTGCCATACGACGCGGCCGACCTCGGCTTCGCTCCCGTCCGAGCCCACCCGCGTGACCATGGTCGTCGTCGAACACGTCGGGCTCGCAAAGCCGGGCGTCTCGATCCGATAGAGGACGCGGCCCTCTGGGGAAACGAGGACGGTGTTGAACGGACTGTCTTGCGCCAACGACAGGTTCATGACGTGAGCTGAGGAGGGCGTGGAGGGGGGGCGTTGCGGCGGCGCGACGAAATGAACAAAAAGACTGCGGGCTCAGTCAACGCTGGGAGATCGTGCCGAGAGAAGTCCCGGATTCTGCCACGGGCGCCCTCTGGGCGCGCTTGGCTGTTTTACCGACGACCATTGGATTTTCTGTGCTGGGGGCGTCGGTATGGGTGGACAGGACGGTCAGGACCCACATGGGTGCTAGAGCGAAGCCAGCACCTTCACGAACGAGAGGTGCCGGTGAGGCAGTGTGCCATTACGCCTCTGATTGGCCCCGGACGACCATCACACCGCCTCGCGTTGCTGTTCAAAAAATACACGATTTGCTATTACGACGGCCGCAAGCTAGCCAAGCGTCCCAGTTCTACACCGATAAAACATGCATAAAAAACAAAAACGACTAGTCTATCAACGCCATGCCCGTGGATACCCGTGTTCAACACGAACGGCCCACGTCAGCGCCCCGGACCAACACGGCACACCTGTGCTGTCTCATAGGTCGTCGACGGTCACCATCGTCGACAACCGGCTGCGCTTGTACGTCCGGGGCACCTCCGGGTTCGGCGGTGTCCGCCGCATCGGCTTGCCCACCGCGTGCACCCGATGCAACAGTATCCCAGCGACGGCCTTGCACCGCGCCTCGCGATCCTGCGCGAGCCTCTGCGCTGTCCTCTGCCGCACCAACGCCTCCAGCTGCGATGACCGTGGCAGTTTCACCGTGAAGGACTGCGAGGCAAGGCGCGTGCGCGGGTAGGGTATGAGCTGTTGGTGTTGGACGGCTGGAGCCGCGGGGGCGTGACGGTCGTCAAATGGGTCTTCTTGGGGGAAGCGGACGGCCTGGGCGGCGGCTGCGCGCGACTGGGGTTGGCGACGGGCGTCGACGGGTGGGGTGAGCCGCCTGCAGCTAGGGGGTACGGGAACGGGAACGGCGCGCCATGCAGCCTTGACTAGTCCTGGGATTTGTCTGTCGGGGATGTCCATTACGACGCCAGCGTACGTGGTGTTACAGTATGTGGATATGCCAGAGAAAGTGCCGTGGATGGTGTGGACAGCGTGGATGGGAGCAGACATGGCGACAGATATCAGGAACTAGGAGGAGAACAGCTGCGGAGAGAAGGCGTCGACTCCCGTTTATAAATCAACACCGCTCCCGAGAAACAATGCTGAAACGCAAAATTAAGCGGACTCCCACAAGTTCCCTGTTTGGCCACAATGAACGGCCTTCCAATCGCCTCGTGTCCCCCCTTTTGTTGTATTCTTGTTGTTTGCCCAATCAAGCAGTCTACGCCATCTCATCATGCTTGGGAAAGCAGCCTAAATGAACCCGCATTGTGATGGTAATTGCAGTCTAGCACAATAACAGCATGCCACACTGACACGATGCTCAGTCGAGCCGCGTCCGCTTGATCAGCCACCGTCGCAGATATCGCGACTCGATCCACGACAGCAGGATAACGCTCATCTCCGTAGTCACGCCCTGACGACTTCCTCCCCATCGAACTCGGATCGGACGGCATCCCAGGCAGGTTTCCCTTTTGCGTCCTCCTGCCCTGCGACGTGTTCCCATTCACAGATCAATGCTCGCTTCCATGATGAGTCCACAGCGGTGACTTCTCTGAGCGCTGGATCTTGGCCTTGCCCGAACGAGCAGGAACGACGCGCGAGAACAGGAAACCCCGTCAACGTTTTCACGTATCCCTGCGCGAGCTTGTCAGGGCGCGACACGTACGTGCTCGACGCCGATAAAGACGCACGCCCATCGCCAAACTGACATGGTTCGACTCGGGAAACGACGCGACCAATCTCGTCGAGGAAGCCGTCGCTCGTGCTGTGTCACGGCTGATAACGGTGGAGCATGCGAGGGATACGGAAATACCTCCTCCGGCTACAGTCGCCCTGGGATCTGATGATCATACAGCTGTGCACGTCACTTCCTTGGTAAAGGGCAGTATTCGATGATACCGTATGCGAAGCCAGGAAGGGAAATCCGCCACAGATCGTTTACCTTTAAACCCGTTCTTGATAGCAGTCGTCCGTCGGGAATGTGCGTGTCCGACTACCGTAACTTTGTGTACCATGAAAGAGGTGCATAAGATATTATTCAGGTCTTCCATGGTGCACGGTCCTGGATGGTGGACGATGTGACACAGAATTGGAGATACTGAACGCCCAGGTCACTCTTGGATTGTTCGTCGATGACTCTGGAGGATACGCCGTCGCGCTTCCTCCACGGAACTCGGCGCTCCGCCACGCGACGGACAGACCACGTAAGTGCAAGAGTTGATCTGCGACAAGTCGACGTCCGGAGCGCCGCAAGCTCGGCGACAGGTTCGTCAAGGTCGATAAATGAGACAGGAGCGCGTACAAAACGTCGTCTGCGATGCGTTCCAAGCAGGGACCAAATTCAAAGGGGAAGAAACCGACGCACCGCCCGGATCTGCCGGTCCGTCAACTCACTATCGCTGTATAGTTGTTTTCGCGCACTTAAACGGCCGAGGTATTTTTGCTTCCTAGGTACACGAGTCTGAGACCCCGTCGAAGAAGATCTAGCACGTTACGAAAACAGGGGAAACCACGCACCCGTGAAACATCAGGGCAATCAATTCAGACTGGGCGCAACAAAGTGGCCGTACGCGTGTCCAATCGGCACCGCAATGGCTTCGTCGAGATCAAATAAGTGCCTTGGCTGAAGTGCTTGGCACTCTGCACGCGTTCGTCCCTCAGACGGTATGTTCCATCCACTGTATACCCACATCACATAGAACGTCAGATGGAAAAGACAACTGATGATTCGGATTCTTACAACAAACCATCGCCGCGGACAGTCCCTTTGTTTAGCAGTCGACGTGTCCATCCAAGTGCCTGAGATCAGAGAATATGCACTTTGACAGTCCAAGTGATCTGCAAGCTCGTTGAGGCGCGTATCGACGGATCAGATCAGGGTCCCTGGACAGAGACAAGCGACTTGTCCTGCAGTATCATCCAGGGATTTCATAAGGTGACTGCGGTGTGTGGCGGCGATTATTGCTGCCTTGGGTTCTTGAAACCGAGATGATTGGCCGATCGCGTCGTGCCGAGTCTGGACCCACCATATGTGATCGAAGATTGCCACATGTCTGCCCGACGTTGGACAACGCTATGGGGGCATGGCAAGCTCCACCGTGTTTTCGAGGCGTGCCTAGAACGACGGTCGATGATGACCCTGACGTGGATAATAAGGACAAACACAAGCAGGCTCCTCCTGAATTTGTTGTGGCTGCAGAGACTCATGCATCACGCGCTCGAGATACACGAAATCCTGCTGAATATTTTCGGACACTATTATCCGCCCGGTTTGGACACAGCTGCTGCTTCCGGGCTGACTGTCCTCGCCAGAACATGTCGCGTGTTCAAGGAACCAGCGCTGGACATACTATGGGAAGAATTGGACGACTTGACACCTCTGGTACGATGTCTTTCAGAAGCATCTTGTCAAACATCGGGATACTTTGAGGGGGTAAGAATATAATAGTGTTCCTTCTACTCTGCTTGATGGTCGTTTTCCCTCCCTTGATCATCCCGCAAAGGAATATTCCTTTAGTAGACCTCTCACGACGACGGAGTGGGTTACCCTTCGAAGCTACGCCCGCCGCATCCGATCCATACAGGACGTACAATCTAGGATCGATTGGGGATGCTTGAAAATGCTGTTGACCACTGAGCCACTCTTCCCAAACCTCTACCATCTGCGTTCTAAATCTGCATCTGGAGCTATGCCGCTCTTGCTTCCCCTCCCCTCCTTGTCTTCCCTTCATCTTGAATTTAACAATATACACAGATTCCAGAATTATATCGCGTTGCTTCCCAAGTCCTCCACGAAAATTAGGAAACTCACTTTACACGTGCACCACCTAGAAACCTCGTCCAGTGAATTCAATCTTCCTTATTCGTGGCGGGACCTCCAAACGGTGGTCTGTCACCAAATCACTTTGAACCTGGATGACCTCGTCCATCTGTCTCGCATGCCCGCGTTGACTCGGCTCTCCTGCATGCTAGGCACTACATTACCGGCTTCCGACACTCTCCTCCGTTTTCCAAACTTGCTCTATTTGGAACTACAATCGCAATCCTTACCCCAAATTTCAAGGCTACTTGCCCAAACTCGACTGCCTGTCGTCACGGATATCGTTGCCCACATTACCGATTGTGCTTCGAAACAGGATATTTCTTCCTTCTTGGCTAGTGTTCAGACTTCTGGTACTGCTCACATCATCCAAACACTATGGCTGACCCAGCCATGGTATGCGAATCGTGTCCAGGCTCCCGTTCTTGTGTTAGAAGACCTCACATCCTGTGCGGCATTCAGCAATCTCCGTTGCTTGTACTTCAATATGCAGTGGGGCGTGAACCTGATCGACAGCGACCTACTCACATTAGTGTCGGTATGGCCTCACCTGGAACAACTCTGTATAAACCCGAACTGGGGGTGGAAGACGCTTCAGGGGATTACGCCCAACGGGCTGCTGCAGCTCCTCCAGACGTGTCGCTCGCTCGACAAGGTCGCCCTGGCCATCGACACGCAAGGCTATACCAAATTCCTGCCGCCCCCGGAGGGCTCTACGCTGTCGTTGCAGAGCACGTTCTCCATCGACGTCGTCGACTCGGTCATCGCTGAAGCGTCCGTGCCGGCCGTCGCCGCGTTCCTCGGGAGTGTTATGCCTTGCCCAGATTTCGTTTTCAGCGCCTGGGGCAGCATGAAGATGCTAGAACGTCACTCGAACGTTTGGATGGCGTACCAGGAACGTTGGGACGATGTGTATGTGCGGGCGTGCGAGGCCGTCCGTCTGCGGTTTTTGGTTGCTTCTGGGTATGTTTTCCTTTTTTTTTCTCGAGTCTGGTGGCGTTTGGGTCATGTCGCATGGACAGGAACGAGGTGCCTCGTCGAGCGACGGCAGCTGATGGATCGAAATACGAGAAATGGGTGTGCTGGTCGCGCTCTTTGCTGAGGTAGAGGGGAAGATGGTGGGACGTGCATCGGCCTCCGCTCGTTATTGGTGGTGCATTGTCCGCGGGCCTTCATCTGTGTTATATGCTTTTGTGTTGCCTGGCATGAAGGGTGTGCTCATAGTGAGACCACAAGTACAAACTCTGTTCTGTCGTTCTCAGGCATCGCACACAAATTTTTTTGGCCCCTGTCATTCGCCCGAGCACGTCGTTGAACCAGATTCGAGAGAGTCAGAGACTTCCGAAGTTGACGTCCACAGCCGAAGCCACCATTTTCTTCATTTCCTTCCGTCTCGGACAATCAAATACCAGGACACTCGCGCTTTCGGTGCTGGGGTGTCACAGTGTAAAACCTCTATTTCATCCTCCACCATATTGTCTTGAATTACGACGCTCTCGCGTGGACCCAGTTTACCTGTAGTGTGGGCGCCGTATCGCTAGCTTCTGACTTGCCCCTTTGCTTCTCGAGCCTGACTTGACGTTACAAGGATCACCGGCTGCGGTTAGTTTCCAAAACTCGACTGACTGCCAACGAACGAGGACGTCTCCTTTCGTCGACCGTCGGACACTGTGATGCTACTGATCAGTTCTCATGGCATTCGCCTCAAGAACGCACCAGAGACTCAAACCGGCGTTTCGGTCGAGTCGAACGATTGCATTAGTGTTGTATCCACCCCTACGGAACAACAAGTGTGCAATGGAAAGCCGCCGCATGTCAGGAACACATCTAAACTGGCAATACTGATGGGCCGTGTTCTATTCTGTAGCCAAAGGTGTGCCTCGAAACCGACGAATGGCAACGACCCCGCAAAGGCCATCGCTCCCTTTCTGGTTGTATTTTTTGTTTGCCCAATCGAGCCCTTGGGAATTCTGCGGAGTGAACCGCGCATTGTACTGGCAATTGTGGTTATGCAGGGATTCCAGAACCACCCAGACATGGTCACAAATATCCCGACTTGATCCACAGCAGCCATCGATAACAGACGTCCGTCTACCCTGACGACTTCCTTGGTCATGTAAGCCTCGTTCGCATCCCAGGTGGCTTTCTATCGCGTCACTGTGACCACCTTGTCGCCTTGGGCTTCAAGATCGTGCTTGCTTCCTTGATATCAACAGCGGCAATTTCTGTGAATAGTGGATCCTGAATGTGTTGGGAAGGATGCTTCAACTCCTTCATGGACCAGAGCGTGTCACTGCATGGTACACACACCCCTGACATGCCTCAACTCTGGAAGCAATTTCAAACCTGTTGACGAAGCAGTCACTCGCACGACGTCATACACTGATAACGAAGGAGCGTACGCGCGAGAGGGGCAGTGGAAACGCCTTTTACCTGCACCTGCTGATAGCTGCCCTTGAAAAGGGAAGCAATGATCATACTCCCATTTCTTTCCTTGCGTGCCACTTCCTCGACGCTGACAGCTTTCGATGATGGAGCATCTCACGGAGGGGCATCGAACCCACTCTTGGTAGCGGTCGTCATTTTGAATGGTGGTGAGGTGGCGAGACAGCCGGGACGGGACGATTCCGTTGGAATGGTAGTGCGTCAGAATGACAGGCAGTCCAGTTAGACAAAGAGAACCATTCGGCTTCCTACACACGAACCGAATCAAAGGAAAGGGACTGGGACTGGCCCTCAAAACGCGCACCAGGCTTGGCTGCTCGGCGAGCACGATACAATGCTTTAAGATGAGAGCTCTGCAAAACTCGACGCTTTGCCATACTACTATTAGGCACTATGACCACAAGAGCGGGGACAACTGCGACAAGGCCGGAAGGGCCGGCGTCCGGACTGCTGTAAACTCCACGAGGAAACCGTCGAGAGTGGGTAAATTGGATATGGTTTTTCATGGGAAATATCGCCTGGAATGTGTTCCAAGCTTGGTCCAGGTTCGAAAAGAATGGGAAGTGACACGTTGCCTGGATCGGGACCGCCACCTGTGGGATCTTCGTCCGCAACTTTTTCTTCGCGCGCTCAGAAGCTCGACAAGACATGTCCCACTATTGTATGGAACGAACTATCAGTGAGCGTATAGGCAAGCCCACGCACATTTCTCTGTGTAGGCACACGCTCAAAGGCTGGGTCAGGGCCTTCGGGGGAGGTATGGTACGAATAACACAACATGACGTACTCCGGGATACTACTTGGTTGGCCAAGACAGGATGTGGCTACCCTTTTGGCAGCGCTGGGATGGAATTAACAAAAAGAAATAGATCATCCTATCTTCTCACTAATTTCGTCTCGTCGACGAACAGTGGTCGTAGCATTATTTCTTCTTCGATGTAAACGAAATGCAGCGGACACTGTGAGCTTTAGCAGTCATGACTCGTTACCCTCAAACCAGTCACTTGCTCGCGGCTCGCTAAACTCTGAAACTGTGATCTGTCATCGTATCGTGTTGGATTACGATGTTCTTCAGTACTTTTCTCACACTTTCGTTGACCCGGCTTACCTTCATGATTGATGTTATATCACTAGCTTCCGACTCGCCCCTTCACTTCGAAAACTTGCGCCGCTTAACATTAGAGGGACCCTCTCCCATGGCTTTCAGGTTACTTTCCAAAACTCGACTACTTGTTGTCGCAATGCTCGTGACCACCTACCTTGATCGATGCCTTTTTAAGACAGGATCTTGTCGCCTTCATAATTGGTGCTCAGACGTCCACTACGCCTGATAACATCAGGGAGTTGTGGTTGGACAAGCCACCCGGGCCCTGGATTAGCTATAACTCACATCTTTCTATGCTTTGGACGACTTACAACCACGTATGGCATTTCGCAATCTGCAATGCATGTACATCAACATTAACAGGGGCGCAGGCACTGGGGACGGCGACCTACTCACGTTGGCACAAGCACGGCCTTGCTTGGAAGAACTCTGGATAAATAGGGTTTGGGGATGGAAGTCGGAAGAGGGAATTACACCAAACAGACTTGTACAGCTTCTCTAGATATGTTGATCACGGATCAAGATCGCTCTCGCAATGGACACACAATGTTATACCGTACTCCATCCATGACTAGCGGAGGACCCCGGACTGAATTTACCACCGACTTTCTCTCTTGATGTCCTCGACT
Organism: Afroboletus lepidellus; assembly: GCA_038094355.1. Taxonomy (NCBI): domain Eukaryota; kingdom Fungi; phylum Basidiomycota; class Agaricomycetes; order Boletales; family Boletaceae; genus Afroboletus; species Afroboletus lepidellus. Next base: position 8,216 of record JBBPUA010000500.1, on the reverse strand, counting down.
CGGTTACTGAAGAGGAATTCGTGCTCGCCATCGCTGCTTCCTTTGCTAGTATCTCACCCCGCCTTGATTTTCGTTCAGCGCTCTGGACACTAGGAGAATCCTGGAACAACATGAGGAAGATTCGGAAACGTATCAGTGCCTTTGGTCGGAGGCATCTAGATTTCTCAAGAAGAATCTCAATGAACGTACGTTTTTTTTTCTGAGTTGGGTGGCATTCAAGTTGTATCACTTACCTAGGGCAATATTATTCGGCAGGACAGTGGGGACGGTAGTTGCCTTCTTGTGAGCCAATGGATGAATACTAGTCACCTGTATTATTTCTGTGTTGTCTCGTTGACGAACAGAGACAGTCACTATACCTTTCCGAAACATACTTAGGAAGAAAACATGGCACCGGGGACTAGTGAAGTAGTCAGCGATATGATGAGATAACGGGCTTCAGCGATACTTCGACTGCATGGATGGACGGTGATGATATCGTGAGAAATGCAATTGCCCTACCGCTCTGCGAAGCTTCAATTTCCCACTCTGTTGCCCAGCCCTGAATTTCGATGCCGTTGTGTATCTGTCTTGCATGTCCACACTGACCCATCTCATCTTCATGGTTTTCCCTGCGCCAGATTCATGGTTCCCCATTTACTTTTCAAACCTACGCCATTTGACATCACAGGGAACCTTAGCCCTGGCTTCAAGTCTACTCGTCCAAACTCGACTGCCTGTTCTAACCAATCTCACTGCCTACTTTGGCGAATCGAATCTCTTTCTAGACGGGATCTCGTCTCTTCTTTGGTCTGTGCTCAGACATCAATAATATCAATATAATTTTTATGACTCGGAATCTTGGTATTGGACTACCAGTCGTCATCCATTTGCTCCCGTACCTTGTTTTGACTACTTACAACCACGTATGGCATTCCACAATTTTCCAGGCGTGTATATCAACATCGAGCGGGATATGGGCCTTGGGGACAGTGACCTGCCCACCTCAGCACAACTTGAAGCATGGCTTCGCTCGGAAAAACTTTGCATAAGCGCGGGTTTTGGATGGAACCCATGAGAGGGAATTACGCCAAACGGACTTGTGCAGCTTTTTTAGATCACTGGTAAAGGTCGCTCTCGCCGTGGACACACAGGGTTATACTGAACTCCATTCGTCACCGACGGGGAACCCTGGGTTAAATTTATCACCAGCGCTCTTCCTCGATGTCATCGACTACAATTGTTGAAGAGTAGTCCGTCCTCTCCGTCGCTGCATTTTTTGCTAGCATCGCACCCCGCCTTAAATTTTCTTTCAAGTTCGGTGTTGGACTAGAATCAAAATCTCAAGACGATCAGTGGAACTTTACTACGGATGTATCTAGGCTTGTCACGGAGGCTCTCGATCGGCGTATGTATGAGTTGGTCACATTCGAGCCATATCACTTAACCAGGAATGACACTGTCCATCGAGCCATAACTTGAATAAAACTGATCTTGATTTGTCAGTCTGGTTGTCCTCGCTCCGGAAGGGTAGCATATTTCTGGTCGCCACCCAGTTGGGCTTCCCGGAAGATCACCGGACTTGCCAGCTTGATGGCATGCAACTGAGGCACGTCCGAGTCCCCTCTACCTTTCGGGGACCTCGTTTCGTATGGACATGACCATACCACAGTGATGGTTATTCATCTCAGGTGCGTCGGCGCGACGTATGGCCGCCCACAAGACGAAGGCTGTCCTGCAGTAGGCACGGGACGTACCAATCAGTGCCGGACTTGACAACGAACCATTTGCGCTGAACTCTGGGTCAGATGCAGTGCAACCCCCGAAACACGGTGCGCGGCCCTAAACACACGGATTTCGGCACCGTCTTGCCGTCGTGACAGCTCGAGGTGTGGTGTCAATTGAACCACAGGCACGGGGAAATTGCTGCTTCCGCGACGGTCGCAAATCAAAGTTCCCACACCATGCCGATGATCTCTCACTGTTGCTAATCGCACAGCAAACATCCCTGGATCTGAAACCAATAACATTGAAGTATTGTCCTCGATCAATCTGGTTGACTACATTTCAGTAGGCACGTCACAGCAATTTTGATTGGATGAACGTGGTGATTGGATCCAACGTAATCCTCGTATTGCGGTCCGAAGACAGAACGCAGTTTCCAAATCTGGCTTGTGGCCACTTTGTCTATGACGGTCACCGTTCGCGTTGCGGTGCGTGTGGCCGGACCACATTAAACTCATACGTCGCCCACCATGTTCACGTACGTCGGGTTTGTACCTGCTCTTACCAAGGCACTGATATGTCACGCGTTCTACGTGACGGACGACCGGTAAGTATGTTGTACGTCTTTTTGTGTCCCTGCGGAAAAAATATGGACATACCCCCCTCGCTGCCTTTGCGTTACGACGTCGAGGATGGGCGCTGATCATATGAGATACCCAGCCAGTGATAGTGCTCGTAAGTTTCAGGCCCCATGCATTCGTTGCCCCTCCATGCCTTGCTGTAACAGAGTAGGAGTTAGGTACATCGGGTCTCTACATACGAGTACGGGAACGAGCTATGCGCAAATACTCGCAGTATAAGATGGCATGTCATTAGACCAGCTCTCCATCAGCAAAAAGCAACTCTCCGTCGCATCTAGCAGTCGAACTCACCCACACTCAATTTGAAAAAATGTTCATCCGCCTCTCCACCATTATCCGTGCCGCTGCCTTGGCTGCAGTCGTCTCTGCTGCGCCCGCCGAGCTCGAAGCCCGTGACGGTTACGGCTCGTGCAACACTGGCCCGATCCAGTGCTGCCAGCAAACCCAACAGGTCAGGACATTACGCTTTTCGCGCTCGCGTCCATACGCTTACCACGGCTTGGTATAGGCAAACCCAACCACACTCAACTACTTTAGCGGTCTGCTCGGGATCGCGCTTCCAACCGTCGAGGGTCTTCTTGGGCTCGGTTGCTCTCCCCTCACGGTGGTCGGTGCGGGAACTGGCTCCACTTGCACTGCGCAGACTGTGTGCTGCACCAACAATCAATTCGTAGGCGAATTCGTTACATTTATTTGAGACGTCACTGACCAATCTCACTCGTAAAACAGTCCGGATTGATCAACCTCGGCTGCTCCCCCATTAACCTCAGTTTGTAAACTGTGAGGGGGCGAAGGATTCCACCAATTCGAGATAGCTTGAATAAGTTTATTGGTATTTCGTATGTAAAGGGACTGTGGTTGAATCAATAAGTCGTCCTTCAGCGTTCGCATTGTGCTTGAGGGAAAGCAGCGAGAATGTCAAAAGATTTGCGCATTACCTTTCCTTTGAGGAAGTCCAGTGAACCATGCCCGCACGCATCCTTCGGAAACTCAATTTGGCGATTTTTGTGGCCTTGCCACGTCACAACACTAGGCCACAGTCATGATATATGGACCACTGATGACAGATAATGTCTCCAGCGATACCTTCGGGATTCTTGCCATAGACATGGCGCCATCCGGTCAACAGCACAGTCTTCTCAGCGCTAGACTCATTCTTCTCCAAGATCTCGATTGCCCGCTTGATCGAATTCACATACTCACTGATCAGGATCATCTTCAACCAAATGGAACCAAGATGAACTGAGACGGTGTCGAACAGGGGAAAGCCGGTCAGTGGTGCCAGGTCGTCCTACGCAAGCACATTAGAACACCATATACACCACATGTGGACAGACTCACGCCCCCTCGCACGCCAATGTACTTCAAGTTTGGAAGTAACTTAGCCAATCCAATCAACAAACAGAGGGAGGCGTCATGAAGTAGATTGATGATACCTTGAATGGTGAATGTCAGGTAATGTAACAAGACGTTCTGCGAGTGTCGGGATGACCTTAGCTGAATGGGAACGGGTCAAAACCAACGGACGAAGTCCTAAACAATGCACAGCGGTTAAGCGTTATGCATATCGGCCCTTTACATACTGGATCAATGGTAACAGGTGCGGGCACGCTTTCAACACACGAGTGGCGGTTTCGGTTATTCCACCAATAATCTCGTACCGTAAGTGGAGCCTGTTCAATGTCGGCTACAGAGCTCAAGACTTTGCCATGCCACAGCAAGATAGCGTGACAGCAAAAGTTTGCACGTCTGCGACAATGCACGCGAGGTGGGCATACGGGCGAGAAAGGTGGGGTGGATCGCCCGTGGGTTGTAATGATATGTGAACAGAGTATAGGCTTCGGTGAGATTGGGTAGATGGGATAGGATTTCGAGCAAGACGTCATCTGGAACGCGGTCCAAGCTGGGTCTTGTTCAATAAAGTATCGTGCTGGGTGTGGTGGTGACATCATCGTGTGGCATCGGTGACACTAAGTTTCATGCGCAGGTGTTTCGAGGTGCGTGCCGTCGCGCACATTCCCACGGGCATTCAGTTCCAAACAGTCGTCGACGCCCAAACAATGTCGGCGACAACGCCTCAGACGCTCCAGCTCAGCTTTCTATCATGACGATGAGCCTTCCCTCAAATGGTGGTACGGTCAACAATCCGCTCAAGAAGGTTTCGGCTGCAGCTCTTGTAGTTTCTATTAAATATCTGGTACGTCTCCCATTGAACTATCAGACGGATGTGCCGGGCCTTATATGCTCCCATGTTCCTAGGCTCTTGGAATCTATCCATGCGGGCATCGTGCACGTGTTCAACCTAACACGGGAACTCGTCAAGTCTTTCAAACCTCATCGAGTTTTTCTGAATGACATTGAGATGGATAGCGTTGCAGATTTCGTCGCGACTGCAGCAATTGATGGTGATCAGTGCATTCTCGTTCCCGTCAAACTTGGCTTACTGATCGGGCAGTTACTGGGGCACGTCATCGGGCACTCACTTCCTACGACTAAATCCTCGTCTTCGGAGGTATGGTGGGCACACTGGTTCTTCGGAAGAAAGGCTGGTTCGGCCATTAAGGAGTCAATCCTTCCCTCAGCTGAAGGTCCCGTATGACATACAAGGGAGAGTTCACCTCATCGCATGGGCAAACAGTTATGTGAGTCTTCAGCTGACTTATTCTGCCGCATTCCAAACGTTTATTGCGTACTCCAGGGAGTCAAGATATTGCTGGCAGGATTATGCCACGTTGCTCGTCGCCTGGGGCTGACCACATCAAAGTCGCGCAAGTATGCTCGTCCTTTTGGACTGTATGATCTCTGGTGTTCCCCTTCATCCTATGTCCCTGTAGCACCTAGCCTCAGAAAATGACACATCCCCGCTATTCCATTGACCTTATTCTTGATACTCACATATGAGTGGCGTTAAGATGACAGGCAATTGTCCCCATCAGGGAGTATTCTGGGCACATTCTCCAAGGCACTGACGTATCACAAAGATCCGCGTGATGAACGAGGGACACGCGACATCCCTCTGCGGAAACAACGAGCCCAGGTCCACCTCTTTACGACGTCAGCCTGAGCAGCAGTCGATGTCAGTCATTTGCCAATGCACTGTGCCCTAGCAGGCAGCGATTCTCGTAAATGGTACCACTGATCCCTTCCGGTGCAACGGGCAGTGTTCAGAATGGCTCAATCGGAAGGAAAAGGTACTCTTCGCTGTATATAAAGGAAGGCCACAGCATAGCCCACCATCAGGAAAACAGAATCTACTCGAGCAATCGAATACCCACTCTCCATCCAAAAGATGTACATCCACTTTGCCATTCTTCTCCCTGTTGCTGCCGTCGCTGCCGTCGTCTCTGCAGCGCCCGCCGAGCTGGAAGCCCGTGATGGTTCCTGCAACACTGGCCCCATCCAGTGCTGCCAGCAAACTCAGCAGGTGAACTTTCTCGCTCCTTACACTTATGCCTGTCGTACTGACTGTCTTGCGTTGCAGTCAAACCCCACCACGCTCGCCTACTTCAGCTCGGTGCTTGGGGTATCGCTTCCCAATCTTGACGCCCTCTTGGGACTTGGCTGCTCTCCGATCACAGGCGTCGGTATTGGAACAGGCTCTACTTGCACAGCGCAGACTGTCTGCTGCACTGACAATCGATTCGTAAGTCCTCTAGAGCGATGGTGAACATTGCTGATCATTCTCCTGCGAAATACAGCAAGGAGTGATCAACCTCGGCTGCTCTCCCATCAACCTCAGTTTGTAAACCGCAATTGCATGACTCGGAAGGACTGCCAGCCGTTACAGTGGCGCCGAAAGAGTTTTTTTCTGGTTCACATAGGGTTATTTGTATATACTGTAAGGGCATGAATAAATGGACATTCCATCTTTGTATTTTTCAGTACGAGCAAAGGCGTATGACTAGGAGGCTCCTGCGGCAAGTATATATCGTGCCAACCAGTAGTACTGTGATCGATATTATATTCCTTCAGGCGGCGACAAAGAATGGGATCGACGAACTAAGGACGGCAGTAGTCGCATCGAGTTAGCGATATTCCGAGACTTGTCGATCGTGAGGGCTATCGCCACAAACAGCTACGTTCCCACGTCGGTACTAGTAGTACAGCAACTCTAACGACAGGAATTGAGTGTCCTGGACTCACGGTACCTTGGAGCACAGGGAATAACTTCAAAGACGGAAGAAGAGATGATTAGCGGCACGCCAATCCACCACATCAACACTGCCTCAAGCAACTCCGAGTCGGATCACAGGAACTGTGTTTCATATAGTAGTGAGTCACTTACAGCTTTAGTTTACTCCGGTGTGTTGAATGCGTCAGACACAAAACGAAGCGGTGTGGAGGGTAATATTGCAGCGCTGTTTCCTAGACTTCAACACGCCCTACCATTCAAAGACTAGAAACGGCAGTTGAGAGGACATCACTCAGTACTCAGGCTCAATAATCATGACTATCCGTGCGCAAGGTCTCCGAACCTCCCATTCATGTCGCAGTGGATTGGCACATACCAGGTGAATGCTTTCCTGTTCTGAACCGTTTGAACGGATCACTGTCTCCATGCTGAGATTCGAGAAGTGAGGTCCCCGAAAGGCTCGATTTCATCATGATGGTAATATGTTCACGCAATATTATTGTTCCTGTGCCCAAGCTATATCTTATACCACCAGGATTGGACGTACATGAATAGCATAGGTTATGCTATTCATGTACGTCCAATCCTGGTTGCCTACCAAGGCACTGATATGTCATTGCGATAGACGAGTACTTAATCTCGAGTCCTTGCCTCAGGTTCTCGTAGAACCCCTGTGGAAACAAGGAGGCTATACCCCTCTCGCTACAAGCATGTCATTCCATTTCTACGCGCATTTCAAGGGGTGTGTCATCCTCGCGTTTGCTACTTAGGCACGTCGGATGGGTCCAGGAGATCAACATGCTGAAGTAATGCACCGACTTGAAGTTCCCACATATACATACATCATCACGTTCTGCCAACTGCAACACACTTTCTCACATGGTGAATGCGGCTTAGCCTAGTATACAAATCGTTGGCGAGTCCAACTCGGAGTAAGGATTCGGTGACTTCGACAGTCCGTTTTGCTTTGCCTTGACTGGCCTCAGAGTCCTGGCTACTAAATCCGACAACCAATACAGGCAATCAAACATGGTGTATCACACGGAAGTGCATCCCATACCGAGCCTCGAAGTACCTTGAGCTTGATTGAATTGAACGAAACATTTTGATCCTGCAGAGCCAGTTTTGCGATTGTCAAATTGTGGACTGAAGACGGAGCAAAGACTTCCAAATAGGAGTTTTCAAATTATGGCCGCATTAAAGTCGGTGCCTCGGTGTGTCAAAGTAATGGCCCCTGTCTCAGGACGTGATGTGAGTGGCCAGTATGTCATGCATTGTAACAATGCCGTTTATCGTAGGACATGGTCAGTGTGTTATATTCTGGGTGCGCTCTCACTGGGCACTAATATGTTACAGGGAAGGGAGTTGGAGGGGAAAGGGGCATTCATTGCGATATAAAAAGGCGGGCCTTGGAACAGCTCAGCACCAGCGAATACAGAATCCACTCGAGCAATCGAAAACATTCTCCACTCAAAACATGTACTTCCGCTTCGTCACTCTTCTCCCCATCGCTGCCCTCGCAGCAGTCGCCTCTGCTGCACCCAGCGAGCTCGAGGCCCGTGATGGGTCTTGCAACACTGGTCCTATCCAGTGCTGCCAGTCAACTCAACAAGTCAGATTTCCTTGCTTGTCATACCGACGCCCGTTCCACTGACCAGGGTTTCTTGCAGTCTAACCCAACGACGCTCAACTACTTCAGCAGTTTTCTCGGGGTCGCACTTCCCGACCTCGGCGCCCTC
>JBBPUA010000499.1:0-16725 GCA_038094355.1 Afroboletus lepidellus | reverse complement strand
ATGATCAACATCCAAGGACCTTGATAAGGCTTTCCTGAAGCCATCTAAGGTCTGATAAGATCAGGACCAGTCCTGATGAGATTTGATAAGGGCTAGCCAGGCCCCTGACATGTTGCTCTGCAACAAAAAGGGCACCTTGAAATATCTGGTGCATTGGAAGGGTTATGACGATACTGATCGGACCTGAGAGCCACGCTCCAATTTAGGCAATGCTAAAGCTATTGTCTTCAACTTTCATTGCTCTCACCCGGCGGTCCCGCAGGCCCTCTCCATTGATCCCCTGTTGTTCCCCTTGCTCTTCAGCAAGCATCCTGATAACCTGACGGAGCCACGCTCTGTTCCCTTGAATCGCCTGGAAGTCGATTTTTAAGGAGGGAATAGTGTTACAGATCTAACCTGGATGCCCCTATTCAATGGACTTGTATGATTCTTTTTCTTCTTCTTATCTTATCTAATCTCAGAGATTGCCAGTGGCATCTCTTAATCTATGCCTGATCTTCATCAGCATTGCCTCAAGGGCTACCACTTCCATGTTTCACTATCTCACCCTTCTATATTTCACATCTCTCACATGCTTCACCTTCATCACTTGTTTCACTGGTGAAACATGTTTTGATCATGCTTCTCTTCCATTCCCGCACAGCCCAGGGCTATGCACTTCTATGCTTCCATTCTGTTTCATCTCCATGCCATGCACAAAACATATGTTTCATCTCATATCTCACTTCATTTCTGTGTTATAGCCTAGAAGGCTATATGGACGCATTAGGGTAGATCCCAAACATGTACATATGTTACCCCTCAGTATATATACCCAGGGTAGCTGGGCTGGATGTCCTCCAGTCTAGTTCACTTTGAGGTTTTCCCCAAAGTCCTCTTGTGTCCCATCTCAGTCACTTCCCTCCTTTCCTCAGTTTGAGTGCTGCCTGATCCCAGTTGGGTTTTGGGTTGTTTTAGGTACAGTATGTGATAGCTGAGTTTCATAAGCACCAATCTTTTTTTTGGTACCCATACCCAAATCAGTCATCGCTCAGCAGCAACAGTGATAGCTAGTAGATATACAGTGGCTCAAAAAAGTGTCCCAATATTGGATCATTTTGAAGACATTGACTAATTGCCAGAAATGAAGAACAAACAAGACCAAATAGTTACTGAATGAAAGAAGATACATGCTCTTGGCATTCTAATAACCCTTATATAATGTGATTTGGTTGTCATACCATCAAGATATTGCCATTTTAAAATGATGTGTCATTGGGACATCTCAATTTTAGACTTTTAGTATTTAGTGTGTTCTCCCTTGGCCATAATCACTATTTCTAGTCTCCTAGACATACCTTCTATTAATCTTTGATCTCCTCAACCTCAATTTTACCCCACTCTACTATAATTCTCTTTCAAAGTTCTCATAATCCCTTTGATGGTATTGAATAGCTATTGAGAGTTTACCAGAGATGCTGTTACAGGTCTAACCCAGACACTTCTATACAATGGACTTGTATGATTCTTTTTCATTTTTTTAATCTTATCTTATCTCTTTATCTTATTTAATCTCAGGGATTGTCAGTGGCATCTCTCAATCTATATCTTATCTTTATTAGTGCTGTCTTAAGAGCTAACACTTCTATGCTTCACCACTTCACCCTTCTATGTTTCACATCTCTCACATGCTTCATCTCTGTCACTTGTTTCACTAGTGAAATGTGTTTCAATCATGCTTCTCTTCCATTTCTGCATAGCCCAGGATTATGCGCTTCTATGCTTCCATTCTGTTTCATCTCTGCGCCACACATGAAACATATGTTTCACTCATGTTTTGTTTTATTACTACATTACAGCCCCTAGGCTGTATGGACGCATTAGGATAGATCTCAAATATGTACATACATTATCATTTAGTATATATACCTAGGGTAGCTGGGCTGGACGTCCTCCAGTCTAGTTCACTTCAAGGTTTTCCCCAAAGCCTTTGAGTGTCCCACCTTAGTCACTCCCCTTCCCCCTTGGTTTAAGTGCTGCCTGATTCCTAGTCGGGTTTTGGATTGTTTCAGATGCTCAATAGGGCTAATGTCTGGAGATTGTATTGGCCAATCCAGAATCTTGATTTCATAAGAATTAAGCCAATCTTGAGCACTTTGGAGATGTATTTTGGATTATTATCCTATTGAAAGATAATGCTCTCCTCAGGAATTCTAGAATTCTCATACTGGAAAATAGCTTGTTCTCCAAAATGGAGACATATTATTCAGCATTCATCTTATACTCTATCTCTTCCAGAATCACTACACCATTCCAGCCCATGCATTCCAAAATCATTAAAAAGCCCTCTTCAAACTTTCTATTTCTGACAGGTAAGAGAGGCTTCTTCTTCTTGACCATAGCTGTTACAGGTCTAACCCAGATGCCCCTATTCAACAGACTTGTACTATTCTTTTTCTCCTTTTTATCTTATCTTATCTTTATATCTTATCTAATCTCAGAGATTGCCAATGGCATCTCTTGATCTATGCCTTATCTTCATCAGTGCCACCTCAAGGGCTACCACTTCTATGTTTCACCATTTCACTCTCCCATGTTTCACACCTCTCACATGCTTCACCTTCATTACTTGTTTCACTGGTGAAACATGTTTCAATCATGCTTCTCTTAGCCTCTAAGGCTATATGGACGCATTAGGGTAGACACCCCAAACATGTACATACATCACCCCTCAGTATATATACCCAGGGTAGCTGGGCTGGACATCCTCCAGTCTAGTTCACTTTGAGGTTTTTTCCCAAAGCCTTCTAGTGTTCCACCTCAGTCACTTCCCTCCTTCCCTTGGTTTGTGTGCTGCCTGATCCCAGTTGGGTTTTGGGTTGTTTCAACAGCCTTTAGGGAAGCAGACTTCAGCACATTGTGAACAGTCTAGGAGGAGATAGGAGAGGAGCAGTAGAATTGATGAGATGAGTGGCTTGAACAGCATTTCCAGTCTCACTAGTGGTAACACTAGAGATAGTTCTTCTTCTATCAGTGGAAGAAAACTTAGGAGAACATCCTAGTTTGATGTTTCTCTTCTCTTGAAGGGATTCCTTGATGGCTCTATGCATAATAGACTTCACTAGACCTATTTTGGAGGATATCATACAAATAGAAGGGCTAGATTCAGAGAGAAATAGGATAATAGTTCTGATAAAGATAGAAATGAATGTCATGATGATTATGGATTAGTCATATAAGATTAGAGCATCTAAATTATGTAATTTACATAAGTAGCCATGGTCACATTCATTAGGAGCTATTAAATGCTTATGTTATTTACTAAATAATGGATAATAGCATGATGCTCAAATATGTAAGTGTTCCAATGACATATCATTTTAAAATAGCTATATCTCAATGGCATGACAACCAAATCACATTATGTAAGCAGTTTTAGAACGCCAAGAGTATATATCTTCTTTCATTCTGTAACTATTTGGTCTTGTTTGTTCTTTATTTTTGGCAATTAGTCAATGTCTTCAAAATGACCCAAATACTTTTTTGAGCCACTGTATTATATAAACTAAATATACATCAAATAATGATGATAGCATCATCGTAGCCCTCACTATATTACTATTGTCTTTGCCGTGTCATCCTCATCCTTGTCTTCACTGTGTCACTGTTGCCCTTGCTTGCTGTTGCCCTCACTATATTATCCTTGTCCTTGCCATGTCGTCCTCATTCCCAATCCTCACCATGTCATCCTTGCCCTTGTCCCATATTGTCCTTGCCCTTGTTGTGTCATCCTTGCCCTTGTTGCATCGCCCTTGTCACATCATCCTCATCATGTCATTCTTCAGCTTGCTCTTGCTATGTCACCCTCCCCCTTTGCCCTTTCCATACCATTCAAGAAACCAGGGAGAGGATGATGCTGAGGTCAGGCAGTTGGCACCACTTGGACTGAGGGATGGGTCAGGTCAAGCCAGCAGATGGCATTGGTGGCAAGCAGGTGGTGTAGATGGTGAGCAATTGCGCTTGTATCAATGCTGTATGAAGGGCTGGAAAGCAGATCATGTTGAGGGTGAATGGATGGCATCGATGGTGAGCAATTGCACTCATGTTGACACCAGCTGCAGTGTTGTTGCTGTCATTGTATGGACATTGAGGGGAGGAAGGATGGTGGCAGTATCCTTATCATCTTCATCTTCATGGTGGTGTCATCATGGCCACAGCAGTCATATCCATGTCTTTGCTGTCCTCATGGTGCCATCACAGCGGCAGTGGCAGCCTTGTGCTCTTCATGGTAATACTGGTGGCACCACAGTGGCAGTGTTGCTGGCAACATCTTCATGGTGATGATGCCATGATGAAGCTGTCATCACCATCATGATGGTGGAGCCACTGCCATGGCATTGTCTTTACAGTGGTCCCATTGTGGCAGCAGTATCATTGCTGCCACTGTATTGCCATGGTGTTGGTGAAAAGGGCTGTGGAGTGGACCATGTAGATGGCGAATGGAGTGTCTGTGGATGGCAAACAGGTGGTGTCAGTGGAAAATGATTGCACTCAATGCTGCATGAGTTTCCATGAAGAGTGAGACATCAAGGACAACTCAGAGCAGTTGAGCTCATGGAAATGCCATTTGAAGGACTTGGGTGGGTTGTGTTGAGGATGATGGCAAGTGGTTTTGTATTGATGGTAAATGGATGAAGAGCAATTGCACTCATGGTGATATCATTCAAGAAGCTGGAAAGTGGTGGCAAGGGTGAGTGATGACATGACATTGAGGATGAGCAAGCTTGTGCCTTGTAGCATGACACTTAGCATTCGCTCATCCACCTAGCACCACCCCACATTACATGACTAATGTTCATTTCAACACATGCATGCAACACATGTCTTTGTTTCCCACCACATTGAGCCTGACTGCTTGCTGGTTATCTCCTCGTCCTCACTCATCATCACTGCCTTATTTATTCGAGCCCTACTGGTTGCCCACTGCCCTTGTCATGCCTATCTGAGCCCAACCATCCACCTGGCACCTTTCCCTCATCGGCATGGACTCAGTCACCCATCAACCACCTTGTCATGGCAATGCAAGCACCAGCACTCATCTGGCATCTTCCTCTCATCAACACAGACCCAACTTATCAACACAGGCCCAATCGCCCTTCCAATGCCTTCCCTCATTGGCATAGGCCCAATGGCCCATTTTGCAGTGGCAATATGAATGCCAGCACTCACCCAGTGCCTTCCTCCATTCCAATTGCCCACCTAGTCCCTTCTTATTGACATGGACCTGATTGCCCTTCCAGCAATTTCCCCTCATTGACATGGCTTCTAGTGCCTTCCTCTTGTCAGTATGGGCCCAATCACAGGCACCAGTGCTTGTCCACTGCCTTCATCTCACAGACATGGGCCTGATCACCCCTTGGCCACCTTTGCCATGTGAACATGAATATGAGTGCTTGTTGAGGTAGTGGCATAAGTATCAGGATGAGGGAAATGTGAGCAGCCACAAGAGGCAATGATGTCGCCACTGCCATGACTTGTCTATGATGAAAATGATAAGGGCGGCAACAGCAGCACAGCCACAGGAGCCCACAATGGTGATGATGATGATGCCATCATGGCCATGAGAGCCCACAGTGACAATGGCAGCAGTAGCAGCATGGCCATGAGAGGTCTATGACAACAACATCACCACTGCTGTGACTTGTCCATGATGAGGACAATGAGAACAGCAACAGCAGCATGGCCACAGGAGCTCACAATGGCAATGATGATGTTGCCACCACCACAACTTAGCTACAGCAAGGACAATGATGACAGTGGTGGCAGACAGCTGTGAGAGGCCTATGGCAACAACATCACCATTGCTGCAACTCATCCATGATGAGAATGATGAGGGTGGCAGCAGCAGCATGGCTGCAGAAGCCTGCAATGGCAATGATGATTGTGCCATCATGGCTATGAGAGCCCACAGTGATGATATTGCCACTGCCGTGACTTAGCCATGATGAGGACAATGATGACAGCAGTGGCAGCATGCCTACAAGAGGCCCATAGCAATGATGTCACCACTGCTGCAACTTGGCCATGGTGAGAATGGCAATGATGACAATAGTGCCATCATGGCCATGAGAGTCCACAATGATGATGTCACCACCACCATGATGTCAACTTAGCCATGGTGATGACATGGCTGCCATTGTTGCGATAGTGACATAGTGACAACAATGGCATTACAAGGATGGATGGGGACAGGAATAAGGACCGGTGAGAAGGACGGACATGCTGTCACTCATTGCCTCCATCTGGGATGCCCACTCAAGTACATGTATTATGTAGTCTATTTACAGAATATTATATATTTAAGTTTTCATTGTTTGAAAAGATCTAGAGGGGGAAAAAAAAGGGAAAAGATCAATATGATACTTGTATGTGCTCTGTGTTGAAAAGTCATATGCCAGAGCTATGCAACTTGCAGGTGAGGCGGGACAAGACGGCAAAGCAGTTGTTCATGATAGTAGATGAAGAAGAGATAAGATACAGTGCGCAAGGTAAGTATTGTATTAGGTAAGCAGGTATGAATTCAATCCAACACTCTGTGCAGCACTGTACAGTATGGGACAGAAGGTGGCTGTGCTGTACAGGCTGTGGTGCTGTGATGGCCTGTGGCAGTACCTACATAGGGGGAGATCTTTCTGTAGCACTGTCAGGTCTGTTACCCTCTGTCCAGGCCTGGACATATAATAGAACATTTGCTGATGAGGTCCAGGATAGCTTCTGATGGCAAATGCAGTAAAGGGAATCAAGAGTCATAGACTTGGGGTTGAAGATAATGGTTAGATACTCTCCTTTCTTAACCCTTGCTTGAAAATCTGCAGCCAGCAGGCACATTGTCTCTCAGTTCCAAGGAGACGATTTGAGCAAGCTGGTCCAGTCTATGGCAACATTATTGAGCTGTGGGGCAGGACTTCCATCTCTATTGAATGAGGCAAGTTGTGAAATTGGAACCTGTATAGGGATTGGATTAGAAGCATGTTGCATATTCATCATTCCTTTCTCAGTCAGGTAATTCCAGTATGCTGCTTGCACTGTCTGGTTAGGGATGAATGAAAGCCATGGCACAGGACATACATGCAGATGATTTGCATGGCTGCGAGGCCCTGTTTTCTTCCTGGCTTTGAAGGATAAGGCAGGTTGCTCTGTTTCATTGTCACCTTTCCAACTGTCAACCTTAGAAACTTCAGGTCTCAAACCCCTGGAACTGCTGGCATATCTGGGTGTGTGCCCTGGATAAAGAGAAGCAATCTTGGCAGAGATCAACTCTTCCAAGTGAGGTAGGGGGGCAGGCATCGATTACCCCATGGACCATTGACTTGATGAATTGAGTGGAGCTCAATGTAAGTCACTCTGCAATGGTGTGCCGGATGACACTTTCTAGTGATTCAGGTATCAGTAATGGTTGACTAGGGGTTATGCAAGAGGGCTCAATGCATAGACTATCAATAACCATAGAATGTGATTTGTCTTGACAAGGCTGAGGAGTATGGGCCTCCTGCAGCACTGGGCATGAAATAGAAGGTTGCAATGCACTGCATTGTGTGTGTATCAAAACCTGACATATTTCTTCAATAACCATTTCTTCATGACTAATGGCATCCAAAGGGCGACTGGACTTGCTGCCTACATCAGGAGTTCTTTCCATAGTCTCTCGCATTCATGATCATCCCTGCACATGATAAGATACTAAGTCATGTATTAAATTAGCGAGCTTGAGGTTAGTATAAGAAACAAACCTGAAGTAGGACTTGCTGAGCGACTACTATGCACACATAAGTGAGACTCTCACATCCAGGCATGGGATGATGTCCGAGATATAGCTGTTGCATATGGTGATTCAGATGTATCCTCAGAGTCAACTGTTGTTTCACATCAGAGAGTCATGGTGTTGGTGAGAGTGGAAGGAGAGGTGATCTGGGATTTGATAGTTGGAGCTTGATGTGAAGCAATGCTGGTGCTGTAGGAAGCTGGATTTGTACTTTGAACTTCCATGATTGGTGGGAGATGCAAGGAGATTAGGCTGTTGGTGAAAACTAGAGATGACCTGGAGATGATTTGACTGATGGTGATATTATCAGTTCAAGCAGTTGGAGTAAGACATGAAGGGATCGAGATCAGACCATTGGTGGAAACTGGGAATAGACTGGAAATGATTGAAGTGGGGTATGAAGGGATTGGAATCAGGCTCTTGGTAGAAACTGGAGGTGAACTGGGGTATGAAGGGATTGGGACCGGACTATTGGCAGAAACTGGGGATAAACCAGGAATGATTGAAACAGGAAATGATGGAATCAGGGCCAGGGTTGGGGTCATGTCCACAGTAGTACTTGAGCTAGGGATAGAGGATGGGGTACTGACTGGTATAAGATGTGAGAGGATTGAAGTCGAGCCATTGGTGATAACTAGGAATAGACTAGGAGTGATTCAGCTGATAGTATTGATCTCAGTGGTGGAAGTAGGGTATGAAGGAGCTGAGGTCATGTCCATGGTAGTGCTCAAGTTAGGGCCATGACTTGATGACTGGATTACCAGGAATGAGGATATTATGGTTGCACTGCCAGCAGTACTTCTATCAGCACAAAACCATGGATAAGGCCAGTATGGTACCAGCAACAATGGATTGGCCACTGCCTCAGCTTCCAAGGTAGCATGATGAGCTTCAACCAAGAGAATATGATGAAGGGCACTGTTGAGCAGCCTCGCATGTCACCTTATGAATTTCCCTACCTATTGGTCAATCAAATACTGAAGATATTCCTTATAACAAGATATGCATACACTGTGGGAGATTGATTGTAGAGTATGCAACACAACAGGGAGATCAGAAATTTCTGGCATGTCAGAAGAAGCCATGAGGGGAGGTTTAGTAGAATGAGAAGAATGCTTATCATTGCATGCTTCTTCAATATTTTATTTGGGCAGCTTATTGTTCTAGACACAATGTTAGCAATGGTGTAATGTATTATTCGTATCAACATCAACTCCTTGCCATCATTCATTCAGTGCCATTGATTTTTCTAATTCATGGTTAGCATGACCACAATAATACAATAGCTTCATATCAACATCAACTCCTTCAGGCCCTTGTTTATAATTATATCATTGATCCTTTTTGTTCTCTTTTCCTTAGCAACAGCCAATGGGGCCTGAATAGTATGTTCTTCTACATGAATTCTTACAAAGTTGATTTTACTCTACCACATTGTATGGATGATGTGGAAGTAGAAAAGAGGGAGTGTGTGAAAATTCTAGCCATAAGTAGAGATGGGCGATTTTGAACTCAGCATAGCTCAGGTCAAAGTCAGCTATATCAGTACACACTAGTCATTAGTACAAGTAGGAATATTACATGGATATTATGACTTTGATAATGCAATCCCAGGACAATTCTGGTTCTTTTACTGGTGATCCATCAAGATGCATAATTGAGACATGTCGATATTTCTGTGATGAAACTATGATGCTGAGTATTGTCCTGACAGGCTCGCCATCCATTCCCTCTTCAGTGATAATAACCATACAGAATGTACCCTTTTTAGATGGAGAGTAGGGAGTTAGATGTCTCTCATCTATAAACTTATTGATGACCTTGACACCCTTTCAGCGCAAGATGAGGGACACAGCAAGGTGAGATGTTGGAGCTTTTTGGGGTGGTCTACCATCTGGTGGATATTTCAGAGGATTAGGAATGCTTGTATAACAGTGACAGTCCACATAACCATTATACCAACCAGGTCTGATCATGAATACTGCTTGATATATCTTGAGTTTATCTTTTATTTCAGAGCGCAGGATGAAATTGAGTTCTTGTACACCATTAGTTCAGTGTGGCCAGGGAAAGACAAACTTACTGATTAATGCCTTGGCAGGCAAGAGATCATTGATGCCAACTGTCCACATGTCAGTGGATTGATCCAAGGAATCTAATGAGCTACTAGCAACATTAGGCAGAGGTGTTTGCTGCCTGCTGCTGGCTTGCTCTCTGTTGTCCAGCCTCTGAAAGGCAGATGATACTGTGAGAAGCTGATCATGCATCAAGGATGTCCCATCCTAACAGCAAATGAGAACACGAGACTTGAGAAGTATGTAACCTTACCTAACAATGATAGCAGAGTGTTTGAAGATGGCACAGCTGATGCCAGCAATCTAGCATGTGTCTCACAAAATACTGTGGAGAGTTTCCTGCCATCCCTTGTAATTACCACTGATGACCAAGACCTGCTTTTCCAGATACTGTCAAGTTTCATCATACTCAGCCATTGGAGATGCATGCACAATATGGGTAATGGGCACCAAAAATTGGCCCTGAAAAAAAAGATTAATGAGGGAAGAGAAGAAAAGAGTTAATATGCACAAAGCCATCTAAAGTGCTGGTCTTCTCCTTCAAATCAATTATTCCTACTATCTCATATCTTTCCATCCAAGACCCTCATATGACATGGACACAATTCCCAATTCTAACATTGTAGCCACTCTCTGCTGAATACTTCAGTGCATTTGCAGGTAGCCAGAATGTGGTGGATTTGATGCCAATTGTGAGGTAAGAACCCAGAGGCTCTGGAAGGCATAAGCAAGCCATAGTCAAACATATCATATTGACCATCCTGACATGTCCACAGTAAGGACTAGTTCGAACCTTGGCAATGTCATCAATCTGGATGTCATCATTGCAGATTTCAAGGACAGTCTTCTTCAACATGGTGAAGGAACGATCTGGGTCATATGACTCTAGAAAATGGGAGGGAGCACAAATCTGAGGTTGCAATATCAGTAGCCACACTTTTTGGAGAAGAAAAAAAACTTGCAGGTGTCTTCTCATCATCAAGAAATGTCATCTCCTGAGTCTTGTAATCAATCTCTGTGATGAAGCCATACTTGCCCATGTCCTGATGGTGGCAGTTCTTCAGGTCACTGTGGAGGTCATCAATGATCCATACAAAGTCACTGGCTTGATAAACTAGAGAGGGGTACAAAAACTTCTTTCTGTTTAAGGAGAGTCTCCATAATCACTAAATTATTGCTGTGGTTGACAGATATTAATGATGCACTGATGTCCCTATAGGTCATATCATTGATCACCATGTGATCAAAAGATTTCCAAAATTTTTGATTGTACCATTGGTAAGTGTCATGCATAACAGACAGTGCAACCTTTGACTCCAGATGTATCATGATCTGACGGGGAGTGGAAGTGGGAGATGGGCATAATTGAGTTTCTGGGAGTTGCATTAGCAAGAGTCCAGCAATGTAATAATACTGTTGAAACACATAGGTTGGATGACCATGGATGGAAGAACATTGAGAACTGCTATAGTTTTGAGGAGAAAAGAGTCAATGAGCATGCATATCCTCTCTAATCATTTTGTCCCCATTGAACTATGAAAGAGGCCTGAGTTCCCATGATGCAGCCAGAACATCAAAAAGACCAGACTGGGCATCAAATGAAATGATAAAACCCAAATCTCCATCATATTGGCCATGTTTTTTGATGATACACCAACTCAGAATGGTGTGTAGCTTGCAGAGTGGTTGAAGGAGTGTACACTCCTCGATGGGGACTAGGATGTACCTTCGGATGCAATCAGCATGAAATGGAGGGAGTTGACTGAGGAAAGTTCAGGAATCAGATGTCGACACAGTAATATGACTGTGGAGTCCTGCTACAGTTGAGGTAATCATATTAGCCTGATTCCACACTTTGACAATGAACTTCATGGAAGCAGCTTTGCAAGGGTGATTAGAAGATGCAAGAAGAAAAGGTTTAAGCAAGACTTACTAGGAATGATTTTGACTGATCATAAAGCTGTTTGCAAAGCAAAATTTAAGGGACTGGATGGATATGACAATAGCAATGGTCCTTGTAGTGGCTCTGGTGTTAGATCTGATATTTTCCTGTAGGCAGTCAGTCTGCAATGGTGTTCCACAAGTGAAATAGCCTTAAATGTCACCTCTCATCTATCCAAATCATTCTTGAATGCCAGTTCTGAGATTAAGTCTTCCAAATACCCAATCTGCACATACTTGCCATGCTAGAAATCTATAAGATGCATGAGGTGGTCAAAGTGGAGGGCACCCCTCAGTCAACTACCAATGGCCAATCTCATCTAGTACTTTCATGTCTTCATCTTCTTTGTCTTCTTCATCTTCTTCTGACTTATCCTCCAAATCAAGAAGCCTGTATCACCATGACATGTCATTGATAGTTTGAGTATACCTTGACAGACCAGGAACTGGATTAGTGGATAGATGGCTGAAGAAGAAGCTGGATTATTGTTAAAACCAGGCTTCTCACCCGAAGGTCATATGTCATCTCCAGGCTCCCCCAGTCCAAGTCCGGGTAGGAGGGATGAGTCCCAGTGTAACTCCAGTCGGAGTTCACGTGGTCTTCTATGGAGGTGTTGTCGGGATGTCTGGACGGAGTTGGGTCGGGATGGGTGAGGACTTTGGCACAGGACTTATGTGTTGCACCCTTGCCTAGTTCCTTGGGGTAGTCCTCTATTTAGATGGAGGGCGGAGGTAGCAAGTCCAGGCAGTCCCAGGATGGGACGATGGACATAGCGGAGAAGGATGAAGTCCGAAGGACTTGTTGAGTATGACAACAGATGGTACTTGGAGTCGGAGCGGAAGTGATGGATGGAGCAGACGTAAGGATGAGAAGTTTAAGTTGATATTCGAACTGAGGATTACAGGAGGTAACTACGGGTTTATATATGGAGTGTAATCTGGAGTTTGGGACAGAAGGAAACTGAATGACAAAGAGTATGTCAGAGGTGGAATGGAGCAGGCATAGGTACGAGGAATGGAGCATAGGATTTACTACAGATTACTAAGGTAAGCAAAGAACAAGGGAGCATAGGTTTCAGAGAATGGAGAGCATATGAGAATGGAAACAAAGATAACTGATAGCCAGATTGAGACCAAGCCAATCGGAGAAGACATGGCAGAGGGCTGATGTCTGATGTCAAAAAGTCCAAATGGGATTTACTCAAACGTAGTCGGAGGATGTTGGACATGACACGGAGGGAGCAGAGAAGGATCAGAGGCGACATGATAATCGGAGTGGGGTCGGGAATGATCGGAGGGATTATGGTTGGACAGGATATGATAGTGCCCCCCCGTTAAGGCTGAGCCCTTGAGGCCGGAACACGAAGTCTAGATCTGAGGTGGTCTTATGGGCATGGGAGCGCTGAGTCCGAAAATTTTCGTGCGTTGATTAAACGCATCGGAGTTGAAACACAACTTGAACTTGCTTTCTTTCTTTGAAAACAAACCTCAGCTGCCAACCCCGATGTCCTATCCCTTCAGCAATGTCAACAGCACCAAGGATCGGCTCGAATGCTTGCACACCGAGCTCCTCAAAGTGGAGCATCTTGCGGTTGAGGAAGAGGCTGAATGCGTGTGCAAGGAAGCAGAAGAGAAGGCATGTCTGGAGTGCGAAGTGAGGGAATGAGAGAGGGCAGAGGCAGAGAAGAAAAAGCGAGAGTGAAAGGTTGCAAAGGCTATGGAGGCACGTTGGAGGGAGGAACGCCAAGTGGAGGAGGTGAGGTGAAAGGCAGAGGAAGAGAGAGCCAAGGAAGAGGTGGAGAAACAGAGGGATGTGGCAGAGGTGAGTCCAAAGTGTTGTTGCAGATGGCCTGAGCTGACGGAGTAGACCAAGGAGATGGCATCCTCGAAACAGAAGGGGAAGGCTCAAGCTGCGGACACGGAGGAGGGTCGGAGGGACAAGGGAAAGAGGAAGGCGAGGGAAGTGCTGGAGGGCGACAAGGTGCATGGCAATGTCATCAGACGTGGCCTGGAGTTGATGAAACACAGGAGGATCCAATTGAACTCACTGACTTGGAGGGGCCCGTGCATGCTCCCAAGCACAAGCTGGGGCTGTGCGTGCAGTGCGAAAAAAAGAGGTTCCACTGCGAACCTCTGAAGGCCAGGTTGAAGGGCACATCATGCCTCTAGTGTGTCCAAGCACATATCACATGTTGGAGGGGTGACGAGGATGACGACAAAGAGGATGCGGGGCCCTCGGAATGGCCGAGGAAGTGGAGGAGGGTGGTAATGGACTGGGTGGAGATTCTGGCACCAAAGGATGGAGGGAGGGCCTTCGAGACGGCTGTCCTCAAAGCACTCCGGGGGATGGCGGAGTCACTCAGGGCAATTGCACAGAGCATAGAGAGGATCAGAGGTGAGATTGAGGAGGTGAAGGAGGATTGGAGAGAGTCACGCAACCAGAGGAGGTGTGTTGCCAGCAAGGGCATTCAAACAGAGGTGGTGGTGGAGGAGGAGGTGGGGGTACAGGCAGTGGTGGAGGAGAGCAAGGGGTCAGAGTCAGAGGAGGATGACAATGATGCAGAAGGAGAAGCGAAGGCGGAAGAGTGAACGAAGGTAGGGATAGATGGATCCAATGTATATAGAAATGTTTAGATTTCTTGATATAACAATGGATCTGATGGAGTGGAGGTGCGATGCACGGATGACATTGGAGGTGGTCAGAACATATTCAGAGAGGTTGGAAGAAGCCCGGGGTAAGCTCTGAGGCATTTCCGAGTCCAGGAGATGAATAAAGTGACAGGTTGAGGGAATGCCTAAAGAGGCTTAACCTGATGATCAACTTCATTTCGGTATACCATAAGGTTGGGCTGCATGGAAAAGTAACCTGAAATCACAGTGCAGAGGTGGACACAGAATGGCAGAGTGTTTGAGGAAGTGACCAGGGTAATGAGCAGAGTTGGTGGTGTACCAGCAGAGGTGTTGGAATCATGAACGAAAATGGCAAGGTGCCAAAGGCGATCTTCATAGCGTGCTCAGCCAGGGTAGTGTCGAAGGATGTGGCGAAAGAAGCAGAAGGATGGAGGTTCTTCTCAGATATTGGAGATCATGTCTGGTGCTCAATGGAGCTACACAATGGATCAGGTGATTCTAGAAGAGAGGATGGAGGTGCCATGATTGGAGATGATGAAAGGAGGGCGAGCAGAGGCTACAGAATCCAGAATGAGAGAGTCTGACCAATTGTCCCAATGAGGTCTGGAGGTGTTGAAGTATGGTAGGGGATGATTGTCAGAGGACCCAGAAACAACTGCGAAGGTCAGGAGGGAGATCAGAGCATCAGATAATGCAGTCGGAGGTTGTGTGGTCAGTCAGCTAGATTCTAAGTGCAAGTGCAATGAGGACGAGACAGCCTGAGATGCCTGTATACAAGGAACCAGGGGTCCTAGGAGGGGTGCAAATGCTTGAGGACATCAGAGATAATGACCAGCAGGACCAGTAGACAATGGAGTATACAACAACCGGAGCAAACCAGAGTTGACTTGAGGCATCTTACTCTGTCGGAAAATAGAGATGTCTTGAGTACGGAGACCAGGAAGGGTGCACAGGAGGTCCAGGACGGATGTATTGGAGTGGTCCAGATGCAGTCGGAGGCCTGTGCGAGGTCGTAGGGGGACTCAGAGAATGGAATGGCAGAGGTGCATAACAGCGACGGGAGTGATGTCGAAGGGAGACAGGGATAGATCATGAGATGTCCTGATGTATACAGGTGGTCCGGAGATGGTCAGGGTAGACGCTTGCAGGGACTGTGCAAGCTAAGACCAACTGTAGGAAACAGATCAGATCGGATATGGCGAGCAGAGGCCGTATTCCCCTCTCAGGTGACAATCCTAAAAGTCGCATAAGCACTGTAAACATCTCAAGTATCTGCAGAATCGACAGGCAGACATGCCAGAAGGCGGGAGAGTCCGACGAGCGACAAGAAGGAGCAAGAGACAAGGAAAAGGGAGGAGAGAGAGCAGGAATGTGAAACAATCCAAAACCCAACTGGGATCAGGCAGTACTCAAACTGAGGGGAGGAGGGAAGTGACTGAGGTAGGACACTAAAGGCTTTGGGGAAAACCTCGAAGTGAACTAGATTGGAGGACATCCAGCCCAGCTACCCCAGGTATATATACTCAAGGATAAAGTATGTACATGTTTGGGATCTACCCTAATGCGTCCATTATAGCCCTAGGGGCTGTAATGCAGAAATGAAGTGAGACATAAGGTGAAACATATGTTTCGTGCACAGCATGGAGATGAAACGAAATGGAAGCATAGAAGCGCATAGCCCTGGGCTGTGCAGGAATGGAAGAGAAGCATGATCGAAACATGTTTCACCAGTGAAATGAGTGACGAGGGTGAAGCATGTGAGAGATGTGAAACATAAAAGTGTAAAGGAGTGAAACGTAGAAGCGGCAACCCATGAGGCAGCGCTGATGAAGATAAAGCATAGATTGAGAGATGCCACTGGCAATCTCTGAGATTAGATAAGATAAGAGGATAAGATAAGATAAAAGAATGAAAAAGAATTGTACAAGTCCGTTGAATAGGGGCATTCAGATTAGACCCATAACAGAATGAGGGTCCAGGGGGCCAAAGGTGGATATTAATAGTACTGGAGATGGCAGAGCAGAGGCGAAGAAGTCACCGGAGAGTCCAGAATGAGGAACGTCTGGACTCCGGGTAACATGAAGTGATGCGGGGGTACCATAGATACACTGAGCAACAAAACTGATGCAATGTTTGCATCATTTTGATTGATGGACAGATATCCAAAGAACTATTAAAGCTATAGTCATAAACCAAGGTATCATTAGATAGCCCTAATCAAGGGCTTTCCACAAATATATACATTGCTTAGGTAATTCTTACTGTATCAGGAAATAT